>JAPMOQ010023642.1:4693657-4856009 GCA_026543055.1 Argiope trifasciata
GAAGATTATTTTTTTAAAGCTTGAACTTTATTTGCCTACACGTAAGTCACGACAATCACATTCCAGAAAGAAAAATCACATCGATGCATTTTTGCATTTTTCAAAATTAAATAGAAAGGGATGTCACATGGATGCAAATGCAAATTTTGGTTACACATAGTTTTAATATCTTGCCAAAAAACTTTGTTCCAAGTATTATATTAAGTTATAATGCTTTAGACATTTTACCAACTATTAGAAAATATAACAATAAAAGTTTTAAGCTAAAATAACATATTAATCCTACGAATATCAAGCTTTTATCTATATGTCTATGAAATATTTAAAAATGTGAATGAGAAACACTGCTTCTTACAATTTCAAATTATACTTTTATTTTTAGATATTGTTTAATTTTTCCTTTTCGTACCATGAGTGAAAATAATTTTTTCTGTTTCTATAGGACTTTCAGAGGAAATATGGGAAAAGCTGAGTTTCATAATTTCGGACAGTGGTTGGAGTAACAGCGATTCAGAACTAAAGACCGCTTATAATTTTCGATGGTTCATTTATTATAATTTAATGTATTTTTATGCTGCTCGGAATAAATTTAATATGTTTTGCTTATTTTTACATATATAAAAAAAATCCTTTCTCTGTAAATTTAAAGGAACTGAGAATATAATCTATTAGGGAAGTTCCAAATACTTATCTTATTTATATATTTGTAAATATTCTCTTTTCTTGATTAAATTTGTAATACTTGATTTGTAAACGTGATTTTCATAAATCAGTACCAATTGACAATTTATATCATTAATTTTGCTAAAAATATTGTTTTAAATATCACATTTACAAAAATTATCTATTATTAATATAAACTTTTTAATTATTAGATTAATTATAAAGTTAAGTCTGTTATTTTCTAATTCCTTCTGTTAATTTTTGACTGTGATGAGAAAATCCTAAGAATCTTGGGAAAAATCGCAGTGAAACACTAATTTAAAGCTTTTGCTTTAAAGTAAAAGCTTTTTGTAAAAGCTTTTGTTTATAAAAAAATAAACTAAAAGACTATAACCGTTCTAAAATTTAGATGTTATAATATAACTTTACAAAATTACTTACTAGGAAACGGATAAGCAGTTTCACCGCCACGACTTGCAGCAAATGAAGTAACGTCTTAACATGATACTGTGAAAACAGCCAAATATATATTAAGTAAAATGCAGCATCCTTATGACTACCAAAAGTATAATGTAGAAACACCACCGAAGGGTGAAAACAGTTGTTGATAAGTCTGCATTAAACTATTTTGAATATCTGTCTGCCAATCAAAATTGTCCAAGTTTCTTTCTTTCTTTCTTTTTTTTTTCAGTGCGAGTTCATTAGAATATTTACCTAAAACCAGCTCTTCTTTGTTATTCCGGAAGCCACAGCGGCATATTTATTGACACGATTTCTGGACTCTTTTTCCATTGGTTCAGTATTGATGTACATTAAATTAAGTTTTACATGCGAAATGTTGCTACATTGGATTTTTACGATGAAATATTTGCTCAGATGTTATTTAACATTTTTACAGGGATTAAAAATGATAATAGCTCTCATGGATAGCTTTCATGGATTACTGTGAACATTGATGAAAAACGGAATTAAATCTATTAAAACATCTCACCATTTGCGACTATTGTTTTTAAACGATTTCTAACTGTACGTTTGTATGAAGCTTTAAAGTTTTATGAATTAATTATTGTAATAGAGAGAAACTTTGAAATGTAAACCAAAAAAGTACTTTTTTTATTTATCTCTCGGTTCTTATTCATATATATAATTTTTTTGTTCGCCTTTCTGTGATTGGATCAGATAGCTCAGCGCTCAAAAATATATTTTTTTAAATGTTGTTTGTACTAATCATATCGCTTTTTAAAAAACAATGGGTAAACAACATGGAAATACGTTATAAATGAAAAGACCACTAGAAGAATCGAAGGATTTAATCCAAGGTTTTTCAAATTGGTAAATTTGCAGAAAATAAATTTAGGTACTTATTTCCGTTCTCATTTTTTTTTGGTATAAAAATGAGTGATTCAAAGTGGTTTCTCATGGATAGTGGAAGTTCTATTTAAAATTGCAATTTTAGGAATATTTTAATTTGTGGAAAACCCTTGACCATTTAGCTACTCTAGGAAAGCAAATGAAATTCAGATGACCGCAATATTGATTCCTTTCTGAATTTTTGTGGTATTCAGCTGGAATTATTATATATGTTGCCTTATATATCTGTCTTTGAAATTGCGAAATAAAAAATATTATATATTTCTTGCATGTTCCGTTAGAAATTAGTTATAAAAATTTTCATATTTCCTCGAATATTAATAGGATTCCTTTCACATTTTTATGCAAAGTTACATTAATATTTCGTCACGTATTCTGTAAATTTCGTAGAATTTGATTGAAAACTATGCAACTTAGAAGTAACAAAGCTTGTGATTCTTTTTAAAAAGCTTTCACGTCATCTGGAATATGCTTGCTTTTTTTAATAAAAAAAATTGTAAGTAAAGTAGAATGTTAATAAAACTATTATTAAATATTTCAAATCATTATTTACTATTATAAAATGGAGTGAGGCAAAATGTTTTTTTTTTATAAATTTGTGGTTGCTCCCTTAACTATTCTCCGAGGTCCCTTTCTTGGTCCCTTAACTATAACTGACCGAGTTTCATGGTAAAACGCAAGATCAAATTTGTATTCCACCTGATCGAAGACAGTTCATACAATCGTTGTGACGAAATTCGAAAAATAATAAACGCATAAGTAAATAAAACAAAATTATCCAGAACTCTATAATATGTGCAGTAGTTTCGAAAATATGATTTTTTAAAAACAGGTGTATCCTTTGTACTCACTCTGTATAACAGTGAAACACTAAATTATATGATTTCAAAATGGGCTTTTATTTTTAGACATTGTTTTTTTCCTTTTCCTTTTGGGACCTAGATGGCGCAACGACATATGTGTTGGGACATATCAAAATATGCTTTTTTCTATCTATATTTATAAATTCTTCTCTGCAGCGGCACCCCAAAATCAAAACGATGAAATGTGATATTGTGATACTTTGAGTATTTTCATGATTATTATAAAATAGAGTGAGCGGTATAGTAATATATTAATAATACCACTCATATCAAACGTCTGCTTATATGTTTAAAAAATCTAAAATTTAACAGCGAACACTAAATCACACAATTTCAAAATATGCTTTTATTTTTGAACACACACACACACACATTCTCCGCATTTTGCAGTGCATCAAGTTACTCATTTTACTATCGAAAATAATTCAGTTAAATAAAAAAACAAGTTCATGAAATTAATAACCCTGCATTACATTAATTTTTATTTTTTAAATTTGATTTTTCTTTGCACAATTACTAAAGAAATGTTTGTGAAAAAATGTTTTAATTGATTAATATTATTTTACTTGAAAAATTATCTTTTTCTGTTTTTAAATTTTTTTAATGAATAGTCGGTTCATAACAATGGAAGCAGTTATTTTGAAGGAATGCAAAAAGTGACGTTTTTATTTGATTTAAATGGTTTTGAGACAATAAATCAGTTTTGAATTTTCTGTCCAAATCTTTTATTTTTAGAATGTATCGTTGAATTCAATAAACATGATATATATACGATTTAGAAAGCATACACCATTCATTATTTGCAATATTTACTGACTGTGATATTTTAAATAATTCAGTGAGAGATGTAGGAATTTCCTTTTTAAGACTATTAAAGATTTCTTCTAAGGAAAAAAATTCAAATTATTTATAGAAATTTCTTTGCACAAGTAATAACAATTATGGCAAGGAATTTAAGAATCCAAGATCTTCGTTTTTCTGATGAGTGAAAAAAATCAATAACCATATCGATAAAAAAAAATGAATGATGTATGAGATGTTGCAATATAAATTTTCAAAGGAACAAAATATCTTTCTCCGCTGCTTTTATAAAAGTATTCAAAAACTTTAAAAGAAGTTTGATTTTTCGGATTGGCAGCTTTCTTTTTTAGGGGGGAGGGCACATGTTTGAGAATTAAGGCCAAGATAACAAACAATTTGTAAAAAGTACACATTTCTGAATTATAATATGTAGGAAAACATTAGCACTATGTCAAGTAAAATGTGTCAAATTTATTTGACTTATATTTTGCATTTAATTTGTTAATTTGATAATTTTACTATAGTTTGTGTCCAAAACATCTAAAGATATGTCAAAAGATTTTTTCTTCTGACTCCAAAATTATATATTTTTATTTATATGTTCTTTACAGAGTAGTCCTTTTTATGTTTTTTATAGCAATTAATTCTTTATTTAAAATTATTATATTTCTTAAAACATGAATTTAATTAACAGAGGTTCTTTAAGTTGAACCCTTCCTTATAATTCAGCTTTGCACAATCCAGTTTGAATTTCGTTTCTTTATTTGTTGTGTACAAAACCTGGTTTACAAAGTCCGATAATTTCCCATTTCTTTATATCTGTATGTTTGTTTATGATAAAAATAATAATGAAATATACTAGAAATATTTAAATCTTTAATATTAAATAAAAGAATTTTACTATAACATTTTTCATGTAACTTATTTTCATGTTTTTTATAAATTAAGAATTTCTCCAAATTTTATTTTCATGTTTTTTATAAATTAAGAATTTCTCCAAATTTTCTACAATATTAGTAATTTCGTAGTTCCTCTCCTTTCTTATTTACTCCGTATAAACAAAGTTTCATTCAAATAACAGCTATTCAAAACAGTTAGTCGAATCCATTATTCTTTCTTCTTTATTATTTTTTGGAAAAAAAAAGAAGAAATATGTTTTATTAATGTCCAATTATTAATCTAAAGGTATATTTTATTTTCTGTTTAATTTCAGTAATATTTTTTGTACCAGCTGTTCCCTGATTTACACTGCGATGATTCACTGTAAAGAAGAGATAAGATGACTAAAACTAAATTTTATATCTGAATTGTGTAAAGATAATAATAGCTCTTTGAAAAAATTTATGATATACATTTTAACGGCATTGACTAAGCAGTAATGTGAAACTGTTTTGTTAGATTTCTTCCAACTTAATTTTTAAAAAATTACTTTCTTGAAATAGTCTGACCATTCTTATCAAGATTTATAATGCAAAGCACTTATTAAAAGTCATATAAATAGGGGTAAAATTTTTGTTTACGCATTTTTAGCAGGAAAAGCCATCAAAGATTTTATACATGGGATTCAGCATTATTTTTTGATAGTTAAATGAAACCGATTTATCTATCAGTCACTAGTTTTGAAGGAAAAAAAAGAGGAGAAATAATTCACAGAATGCATTGTTTGCAGTTGATTTATGCATAAATGAAATTTAATAGCATAAACTAACTGTTTTATATTTAACTAGTTGCAAATTATTTCTTGAATATATATATATATATATATATATATAAATATTTATATATATATATATATATATATATGCTGATGGAAAAAAAAATCCCAACACCAAGAAAAAATTATTGTACAGTAATGAAATATTAGGAATACATTTGTCTAGGTAACATATTTAAGTGATTAAAGTTTCAAGATCACAGGTAGAGCCATTGGCGAGAAGAGCCATTTCAAATGTGAAATGTTGGTACATTAGTAACCGGTGTAACCGCCAGAATTTTGAATGCAAGCATGCAAACGTGCATTCAGGTGTCATTCAGGTGTCGGATATTAGTTTGTGGGATGGAGTTCCGTGCCTGTTGCACTTGGACGGTCAATGCAGGGACGGTTAATGCTGGTTGTGGATGAAGCTGGAGTTGTCGTCCAATGATGTCCCATACGTGCTCGATTGGAGAAAGATCTGGTGATTTAGCAGGCCAAGGTAACATGTCGACACTCTGTAGAGCAAGTTGGGTTACAACAGCGGTATGAGGGTGAGCGTTATCCTGTTGGAAAACATCCCCTTGAATGCTGTTCATGAATGGCAGCACAACAGGTTGTATCACTAGCCTGACGTACAAATTTGCAGTCAGGGTGCGTGGGATAACCATGAGAGTGCTCCTGCTGTCATACGAAATTGCTCCCCAAACCATAACTCCAGGAGTAGGGCCATGTGTGTCTAGGCCGCAGACAGGTCACTAGCAGGCGTTCACCTGGCCTCCTTCTAACCAACAAACGGCTATCACTGCGACCAAGGCAGAACCGGCTTTCATCAGAAAACACAACCGATCTCCACTCTGTCCTCCAATGAGCTCTAGTTTGACACCGCTCACGTCGCAAACGGCAGTGGTTTGGAGTCAGTGGGATGCACTGTACAGGGCGTCTAGCTCGGAGCTGTCCTTGAAGTAACCGATTTGTAACAGTTCGTTGTGTCATTGTGGTGCCAATTGCAGCTCGAATTTCAGCTGCAGACGCAGTACAATTAGCCACAGCCATACGCCGAATACGACGGTCTTCCCTCTCAGTAGTATCACGTGGCCTCCTGGAACCTAGTCTTCTTGAGGCAGTACCTTCCCTTGACCACTGCCGCCAATGCTCATGCATAGTGGATACATTCCTGCAAAGTCTTTCAGCAATATCGTAGAAAGAAAACCCACCTTCTCGTAGCCCTACAACACGACCTCATTCCAACTCAGTGAGCTGTTGATAATGGCTTCTTCGTCTTCTCAGAGGCATCCTTGACTAACATTAACCCACTACGTCAAATCTCAACTGTAAATAACGATCACGAACCTTACAGGGCTTATTTAAAGCAAACCTCATTTGCATGTTCATTGTGTCGCTACTAGCGCCACACTTACGCGCGTAGCTCGAAATTTGAATCGACGTCATCTTTCAGATGTATAAACACGCCTACCAAATTTCGTTTATCTAGCAAGGGTTTGGATTTTTTTCCATCAGTGAATGTATATATATATATATATATATATATACAATCATAAAATTATTAAAACAATCAAAACCCATTTCTTGATCAACAAAAATTAAAACGAAACCAACTAGGTCGAAATCGAAATTAAAACTCAATTCAGAATTACACGTTAAAAGTTCACAAAATGAAAGGTAAATGAATAAGAACCAATTAATGAAACAAATCCAAAATACTATATTCAAAGAATTATTTAAACGAAACAGAAACAGAAGTAACCACGGAAGCGAAACCAAAACCGGAAACGAAACTAAAAATCATTACTGATTCAAACAAGTTTTAAGAATTAAAATTTTTTTAAATAAATCATTGTATTTGGATAGCGCAAATACAGCTACAACTAAAATACAAATGAATATAAATTAATTAACAAAATAAGACAACCGAATCAAAACAATAATCAATAGAAAAAAATAGTCAATAGAAAAAGAATCCGGCCTAAAAACTTCGTCAGGAGCCACTTTCAAGCAAGGATTCCTAATAAGGGATTTTTTTCTGTGAGGCATCGGTGGACAATGGTCAAAAGTATTGACGCCTCGTGGCCCGAAAATGAAAGCAAAGGAGACATAACAATTTTAACAGCAAAAGACAAAAGCAAAGCAAAACATTAAAAAACATCAACAAATGAAACAAATATATACCGGGTGGCCAGAAATAAAACACCCCTACTCTGACCTCCCTGGATATCGAACTACTCAGTGTAAAGGCTTGAAAATTTGTGGACATACTATTCAAAAAATGGGGAAACGGATTTCACGAAAAAAAAATTTAGTTCCAGAAATCACCGATAGGTGGCGCTGTACCACTGGACGTATGCTGAAAAGACACAAAAACACGTTTTAAACACATTTTATTTGAAAGTACCAAGCATACATGAAACAAGGACGTTATCGATGCAGGGAATGCTGCTCAATATGGTTCCCTTCCTGAAGATGTAAAATGTGAAGTCTGTGGACAGCTTGTTCAACTGCGGATCGTAACTGGTCATCTGAGATGCTTCTCACATGCAGACTGATACTCTCTTTCAAATCTGCCAAGGTTATCAGACGTTCTCGATAAACAAGGTTTTTTAAGTGTCCCCAAAGCCAAAAATCACACGGATTAAGATCCGGTGAACGAGATGGCCAAGTTGTCGGAAACGCGCGACTGATTATTCTGTCAGTGGTGAAATGTTGGCGAAGAAACTGTTGCACAGGGAGTCCAATGTGTGGAGGTGCTCCATCTTGCATAAAAGTAATGGTGTCAAGGCATTGGCGCTGCTGCAAATGGGGTACAACAAATGTTTCGAGCATCCTTTTGTACCTGTTGGCCGTCACGGTACATGTCTCAAGGCCATTGGAAGTAACCTCTTCGAAAAAGAACGGTCCAAGGATGAATGTGGCTGTGAATCCACACCAGACTGTAACTTTCGGTGAGTGGAGTGGAATCTCTTGGAAGGTACGGGGGTTTGTCGTGTCCCATATGCGACAGTTATGGGTGTTCACTGTTCCACTGAGGTGGAAATGGGCCTCATCGCTCCACAGAATCTGCCACGGCCACGATGCATCCACTTCAACTCTAGCAAGAAATGTCAATGCAAAGGTCAGTCGCATCTCCCTGTCTGTGGCCAGCAATTGTTGATTAGGGCGGATTTTGTACGGGAAACAATGCACCATTTTTCTGAGTACGTTCCACACTGTGCTATAGGGAACACCCAAGTGTCGTGACACTGCACGTGCACTACTGCAGCCTAAAACATTATCCATTGACTGTTCAACAATACCGGTGGCAACATCTTCAACGACATCTGAACGAACCGGTTTGCGTCCTCGACCAGGCTGAACTCCAAGATGTCCAGTTTCCTCGAATCGAGCGATCATTCTCCTGAGAGCTTGTGGAAGCAATGGTCCCTTACGCAAATCCTTAAGTCGGCGAAACTCTCGAAGTGCTGCTGGAGCATTTCCTTTATTCTCGTAAAACAACTTCACAAGCAAAGCGCGTTCTGGCAGCGTGACAGCCATCACTAATAAGAATGACATTTCCCACCTTTTAACTTCTTTTATACCCAGAACATGGCTTCTAACCATGCTTTATGCAAATTTTTCTGGTTACAGTATGAAATTGCAGTTACAACGGGAGTTCTAGCTTCTTTACTATTTTTATTTTCCATAAGGGGCAGAAAAATTAAAAAGGAAGCATGGAAGCATTCCATTCCGCATAAACATTTTAATTTTTATTATTATTTGTGTCTTTTGATCATAGTTCCAGTTGTGCAGCGCCACCTATCGGTGATTTCAGGAACTAATTTTTTTTTTCGTGAAATCCGTTTCCCCATATTTTGAATAGTATGTGTACAAAATTTTGAGCCTTTACACTGAGTAGTTCGATATCCATGGAGGTCAGAGTAGGGGTGTTTTATTTCTGGCCACCTTGTATATAAAAAGTAAAACTACATAAGAAAAATCACAATTAATGACTAAATTAAGAAAACCATAAGTGTACAGACCTGGCCGCGAACAACCGTTCTTCCTTTCCAATAATAATACTACAATTATCAGTCTAATCTTAACTCTAAAATTTTTAAAAATTTAATTTTCTCACAATTCAATAAAATTCAAACAATTTGTAATGACAAAATTTCTTTTATAAAAGCAACAAATAGTTTTATTAAAAATTTAAACAATAATGATTTTCCCAAAAACTAGTGCAATATCAGTATTTTAATAAAAAAAAGAAATAATGAAATATTAGTGAAATAGATGGCGCTAATAAATCCCATTTATCTTTAGTTACACTGTAGTATTATTATTGGAAAGGAAGAACAGTTGTTCGCGGCCAGGTCTGTACACTTATGGTTTTCTTAATTTAGTCATTAATTGTGATTTTTCTTATGTAGTTTTACTTTATATATATATATTTGTTTCATTTGTTGATGTTTTTTAATGTTTTGCTTTGTTTTTGTCTTTTGCTGTTAAAATTGGTATGTCTCTTTTGCCTTCATTTTCGGGGGATGTTCAGGCCACGAGGTGTCAATACTTTTGACCATTGTCCACCGATGCCTCACAGAAAAAATTCCTTATTAGGAATCCTTGCTTCAAAGTGGCTCCTGACGAAGTTTTCAGGCTGGATTCTTTTTCTACTGATTATTGTTTTGATTCGGTTGTCTTATTTTGTTAATTTATATATATATATGCAAGGATTCCAAATGAGGAATTTTTTCTGTGAGGCATCGGTTGACAATAGTCAAAAGTTTTGACACCTCGTGACCTGAAAATCCCCCGAAAATTACCGCAAAAGAGACATACCAATTTAAACAGCAATTTGTTGACCAAGAAATGGGTTTTGATTATTTTAATAATTTTATGATTATATATATATATATATATATATATAGTGGGAAGGGGGAGCAGAAACAGTGAAAGTGAATGTTTTTGCAGAATTATTCAATTTTGGTGCGAGAAATAAAAACATAAATTTTAAAATAGTTAGAAATATTTCAAAAATAAACACGCTTTATTAATTATCTTTTATGCTTCATTCGTTTCTCTTTCTATTTTTTACTTATAGGTATACTTTGTGTTGTATAACAAGGCGTGGAAAATTTTACAAAAAAGTGATTTAGTGTGCAAAATGTTGCAATATAAGGGGTACTCTAAGTCATTACTATCCAATATATTACATACACAGGCCATTACATTACATTATTTCTGATGACATATAAATAATTTATTAACAAGATTTTACCGATTCCTTCGTGTGGAATTTCCTTCTTTGATAACAGTCATATTTTATAATAAAATTATGCAAACTATTGCAAATTTTTTCTACGTGAAGCTTATGAAAAATAATTTGTTATCATTCCTGAGGCAGTCACAGGGTGTTTTATCATATAAAAGTGTTTTATTGCATTTACGTATTATTTATTCAAAAAATTATTTCCTTAATATTGGGCATCCATTCGCATCAAAATCGATATTTTAAAGCTTATCTTAAAGCAATAACATTTCATCTACACATAATTTGCTTGGAAAAAAGTTATGATAGTCACTGATAGACCAATTTCTTCACGACAAAATTATTTCCATGTAAACAAATTTGTCCCCGATTGTTTTGAAAGGAAAAAAAGGAAACTTGAAATAATTCATAACAGTAGAATCTATTGTGCATATACGAATAAATTATGGATGCATAAATAAATAAATTAAGCACAAAACAGAGAAATTACTTATACTCATATTTATTCAAAACATCAGTAAAGATTTTGGCTATGACAGATTTATTTTGTTTTATAAATACAAAAAAAAAATCTCAAAGATTTATTAACTTAAATTTCTTTTAAAGTTTTAAACACAAAAATATTTAAATAAATATTATTAGGTTATTTACAATAAGAAAACGAATTAATATTAGTTGTATTCATCAAAGCTGCACTCATCGATGCCTTGATCAATTTTTGTCCATCCTTTTCTAGACCCTAAATAAATTAAAAAATAAATAAACTTTATTTCTGTTTAAAAATTGGTCATTGAATGATTTCTAGTCTAAAGAGTCAATAATGTGAGGGTTAAGTCATAATCAAAGTTAACTGTATTTGCTTGACTTCCAGGAGTAATTAGTACCTTTAATTGACTTTATATTACTTACCAGTACCTTTTATTGATTTCTCATACTATATTATTGTAACAATAAAGTATGAGATTCTAGAATAGTCTTTGAAACTAAGAGGTGGGGTGAATAATCATAATCATTGTTTGGAACAGTTTTTCACACCTACAGGGCTTATAAATTTATGATAATGACTTGGGTAAGGTACAGGCTAAAGGATTTACTGTTTTATATTGCTCTCATAAGTTTGGTAAAAACTACATACAACTATTGCAAAAAACTTTATTTTGAATAATTGTTAAAATATCATTATATATTAATAAAATGATTTAAAAGCAACAAACATTTCAGAACATTTATCACCAGTAACAACGTAGTTTGACAGGCAGTATTAAGTTACGAACTCTCCCATTACTGAAAAATGAAATTGTACGTGTTTCTTCGATGCCTTTAAAAGAGTTCTCTAAAATTCAATAATTCAATTTAAAAAACTTTCTATTCAAATAAAGAATTTTATTATACAGGCTGTCAAGTACTGACGTTGGGAAATAAATATTATTCAAATATTTTTAAATATATTAAAATCATAATTATAACTTTTTTCATTACTCAATGAAACGTAGTTAGTAGCAAAACCTGCTAATAAGAATATTGTAGAAAACTAAAGAAGTATTGTTGTAGGTTTAAGTAGTACATCATAAGTAATTTGTGCATTTTTTTCATCTTATGTTCATATATGTATATATGTGTTAATATACTATTTTATTGCGCTTACTGATTTATTGTATTAATACTCCCTCTTAAAAATATATTCTATAAACTTTCAATTAAAAAAAAATCTTTCTAAGAACTTCAAAGGGAAATTTTTTACTTAACATAACACGTAAAAGGAAAAAAAAAGGACAACAGCCATCCATTATAATTTTAAAATTGTTTCCTAATATGGATGAGAATCTTCCATCTTTTTCAAAAATCATTGATTCATTTATAGGAAAGTTTTTCACCTTCATGTAGTTGAACCATTTTAGAAGAGCTTTGTCAGCATCGTCATTCATGCCTTAATAAATTTGTTTCTTTGCTATCCACTTTTAGACTACAGTTTTTTTTTTTTAAACTCTAGCCACTGTTGGTTGAAAAATCCCATATTTCTTAGCAGCATCAACTTGCTTTATCCTCGATCTTCTTCCGAAATTATCTAATTTTTTTCTTCTTCAAATGTTATTGTTTTAATCCATGCCATCTTAGATTCAATGCTGTAACACATCAAAACCGAAAATGATGGAAAAAGTGGTCAGTTCGAAAGGCTAATTTAAAAAAAATGACTGTCTGGACACAAAGGTACCAAACATTTGTGCGCATACTAATCTCAAGTTCCCACCCTTAATTCTCTGATACAGTTAATTTTCATTCTTAGCCCACCTTCCCTCTTCCGGTTTTCCTATTATATGACAACTAAAACCAAGGAATGTTGTTTTACAAGAAAGAAAGAAAAAAAAATCAGAATTATAATTATTTCAGCTTTTAAAAGATAAAATTATCCTTATAAACAGATGCATTTTAAAAGTGATTATCGTTTTAGGTACTTTCAAAATTTATTGTGTAAATAGAAATTCCTTCAGAAAAAAAAAAATATCGTTATAGATCAGTCTGGTGTTGTAGACGGTATCGTTATGCATTTCCCTCTACTGTCAAACTGAATTTTCCCTTGTCCATTGTTACAATCTGGATGGCTCATTTGGTAGGTATTTATTACTTTTCTGAGATAAAAGTCCAAGCCATATAGCAGTGCTGAATCTTAGAATTTCCCTTTTATTTATGGAGAACAAATTAAGTTAGAACTTTGTGATTTTACTACACTGTTGTTTAGGAAAACAAAGTCTCTGTTCTTTGGTTTTATGCAAAAGACTTCAAGTTAACTGAAATATTCACTTAAAATGAAGAATATAAGCAGAATTACCTCATTTTTCATGCTCATTTTAAGCCTGCAGCAATGAAGGCCTTCTTGTAAACGATTTCGAATAAGCTCAAGATTTTCACCAAAACAAGCCTTTCCCAAAGCAAACTGAAAACGATGACTTGCCTCAGTAAAATTTCCTTTCTGTAAGAATAAAAGAAAGTATTTTCATAAGCATTTTTAGATTAAAAATTAATTTTAAGAACACAGATGACATAAATTTAGAAGGATGCAGCAATGCAGATTGTTCCTCAATATCACCTCATTTAATTTCAATTCTTTCTCTATCTTTTTGTTTTGTAAATTTTTAAGACACCTTTCTCAGATCAATTATGACCAGCCTATTTGTGTTATTTAGGAAATTATTTCATGAAATGAATAATTTTATGCGAGAAGAAAGTCAGCCATGAAAGGAATTTTGGGTTTGAAAATTTTATTTTGGCAAGCAAATAGCTTAGGTTCCTAAAGTGTCATTCCAGTAAGTAAATGATTTTATGTCCGAAAATTTTATTTTTATAAGGGTCATATTTGTTTTCTCATCAGGCGGTTTCCGAGACTAATTAGGTCAAAGGGGAGGGTTAGCATTATATTGGGCCATGGGGATAAAACAATGCGTTTATATTATTTTTGAGTCAAGCTCGATGAAGGAACAAAAAATTGCATCGCAATTTACCCTTTTTGAAACACTGATGATAGCTAGTAATGGGAAAAGTGATATTATTCATCAGGACCTCTTATCATCCCAACGCCATTATGCATTTCTGTAACGAATTCTAACAGACAGTCCTCTTCGAACAAAGCATTTTATAGTTAACATTGCGTATTTGAATAGAAGGCCAATAAAGTAAGAAATTCTCTCGCCATTATTTAATTCATGCATGGTTTGCTGTATGTGTTAATAGTTTACAAGTAAACAAAGCGATATTGTATTGTCCTTTGAGTAATAACGTTTTTTTTTTTTTTTGCAAAACATTTTTTATTATTTCATAACGTATAAGACATTACTTAAGCACTACCAACGGAATGATAAAATCTACTCTTTAATAGGATATAGTACAAATAAGTTAAAAAAGATATATGAAAAAGATTATACATACTTCGTAAAGCAAAACTCCATCACTAAGTAATTTATCTAGCAATAAAGAATAAATCTTCGAATGACCTTGAGCATATTTGAAAGCATCAGAGCCTAAAAAAATTAAGAAATTAAGTTTAGTTTTGTAACTATTTTATTAAAAAAAAACTAAAAGACATCATTTCAAACAATAAGTTAATGAAATTACTAAAAAGAAATATATTCAATAAAAATATTTTTGAAAGTTACTAAAATATGCATTAATTATTATAATGTAAAATACAATCATATATTAATAAGTTTTTATAACAATAGTTATGAATTTATGAATGTTATGCAATTCATTATTAGTTGTATTAATTTTAAACTCATTTAAGGTATATGCATTATAAGTAAAAATAAAAAATAATATTCTCATGGGACATTAATCTCATGCTTGTATCATTTTTCATTTTAAATAACAGCTGTTTGAAGCTAGCTTTGAAATTCCTTTTCTGAATTGATAGGTAGATTGTGTCACCTACTTTTAGATTTTTTTAATTCTCAGTTTTTTTAATAGCCTGTATGCATAACAGGGAAAGCTATAAATATGAAAGAAGCAATAAATTTTTTTATTGCTTCTTTAAATTTTTTATTTAAGCTTTAAAGTATTTTTTATAATTAAAGTATTATGTGTACCTTTATTATTGTGTTTTAAATAATTAAATATCACGATTATTACATTTTAAGATATTTTGCATCATTAAAATGCATTACATTATAACATAATACATAATAATTAATATTAGGCTTGAAAGTTTTTGTATCAATAAAAAAATATTGCTTCATTACTACAATGAACATGTTTCGGAGATAATCGACCGTTCACCGAGATTTGCTGCTTTTTAAGATTTTCTTTAATAAAAAACAAAATACTTGTAAAATCTTTATTTCGGATACAGTGAACTTTAAAACATATGTAAAGGAGAAAAAAAATTGAAAATTTCTAAATTTTGAAAAAAAGAAAAGAAAAAAGAACGTAGTTAATATTTTTGGGGGGATCTTTCAGTTATTTCGAAAGTAACTACAAAAGTAACTTTCGAGCCTATTCGTTTGTAGCTGTAATGGAATGAGCCATAATATTCTTGTTTTATCGATGAACTTTCATCAATTTCATTAATAATTTGCGTTCGTCTGTATATTTTCTTGCCAATTCACTCTTTTAATATAAACACAACAATTCTGTATTCTGGCCTAGAATCAGAAAATTACGCTTGGACATCGTTCAGAGATAAAAAGGCTATACTTGTTACGAAAAATGACTCCATGCACAATTCATAAAGTTCGGATCTCTATGAATCTCGGATCTCCCATGGTTGAGGATGAAGTTCACTTTTTTCTTCTTAATGGGAAAAAGAATGATTGATTTCAGTTTGCCTTCCGTGGCAGTTTTTGAGATCTCAATTCTTTTCTCCACTTTCATTAATAAAAAAAAAGCAGTGATATTAGGAAGATGAAAGGTATGTATTTCATTGAAATTGATTGAGCAGCGAGTGCTTATCTACAGTGGCAACGAATAAAACAAGTTTAACATTGGGCCTGTTAATTAGTATGTGGGTCAAATTCTTAACATAATTTTGGATTAATCTATAGGCCAAATATTTCATGTGAAACAAAAGGGATCACTGAGTACCTGTTATGCATGGGTAGCAAATTAGAGATTTTGTAAATTATATTTTAAGGTTTTGTATGTCTTCGAGAACTATTGTCCTTCTATAATCAAATATCAAGTCGATTACGTACCAATAGTGGCTCCCGCTTTTAACAGTCCTAAAGTTGTTGAAACATTTCGAGCAGAAATGGCACATTCTAAAGGTGTTAAGTTTTCTCTGTTTCTGACCTCGGAATCTGCGCCTTTCGTTAAAAGTAGTTTTATCTGAAATACAAAGCTGATATATATAGTACAGAATTAAAAGTATAACAATTTCTTAACATAAAAACAGTTTGCTTTTATGATAAACCTTTTAATTTGTACCAAAACTCCAACTATGCTTAGTAAATAACAGACGAGTTTAAATTATTTAGAGTAATTTATTCTTTGAGGAATAATGTTTGAAGATATTTTAATCATTAGAAGACTAGTAGCATTTGAAAATTCTATGCAGGGGTTTAGAGGATTTTAGAAAAAAAAAATTGCAATAGAATTATGTGAATCGCCATTTTATTTACTCTGCCCTTATTTCATTAAGAAAATACAATATACTTTTAATGCATGATATCGATTTGAAATAGTAAACGAATAACTGAACTATTTTATGACACAAAACCGAGCTTTTACTTTATTCATGACATTAAAACATTTACCATTCAGCTTTAGAAATTAAATAATGCATTATCATCTATCTTGTTAGTAGCACTCAAATTTTCGTACTCTTATCTTTAATTGATATTTATTATTTCATTCATTTTGCGAGTTCAAAATGAAACATACAAAAAGGCGCGTGGTATTCCTTAATCATATATTACGATCAAAGATATTAAAGTTATTCCACTTGCCTTGGCTGTCTTAATTTGATTCAAATGAAAATAAATAAACAAATAAAAACGTCAATATTACAAATGCCGTTTCACTTAACCTTAATTATACATAATAACAAGGTAAATTATGCAGAATTTGCTTCATGTCATTATGGCAAGGAAAACTGTGAAAAGTGGTAACAAATTAATTGCCCTGAAGCTGGTGAAAAAGAAAATTTCTTCTTTTTTTAAAAATAAAACTGAATGTTGTTATGAATGACCTTTTAATATTGATAAAGTGATTTTTTTGTGTTAAATATCAATTTAGTATTTAAAAAGTTACAAACAAAATTTAAAATTTTAGGTTTACTTTCTTTCATATAATCCTGATTTATAGATGAAAATATATACGGTGATTTAAGAATCAATAAATTTTGAGAATTAAAAACAATCACCAAAAACAAAATCTATCCAAATTATTGGTTTTTGCATGAATTAATAGTACTTAATTTTAATATTGCTATGCAGAAATTCTTACAGTGTTCACTTGAAATATGGTGTCAGGCACTTTAAATAAGATTGTAAACTAAATGAAACATTTATATGACGCACTTTAATTTTGAGTTAAAATTCTAGCTACTTACTCAACTATTTATGCGAGTTCAAGTTTACTTTATCATTATTAATCTTCTGCGCCTTTTAAGATTTTCAAGGAAATGGATTTCATCATTCGTCTGTTAGCGTAGGCTGCGTCTCACCACCTCTGTCATTATATTCATTACGCATTGGTACCATCTAAAGAAAACTTTTTTTCTTTGGTTTGCATGAAAACTTTGCAGCAGACCATTTTAAATAATAAATCGTGAAGTAAACGATTTCAAACTGCCGTTATTATCATCATTATTGTTTTTAATTATTACAGTATTGGTTTTTACTATCATGTGAGCAATGTAAAATGAAATTACCCTTTTTTTAAAATTTAAAATAGGGAAAATTAATTAAAAGGATTAAATTAACTCATTTTTAAAGATCTTCCAGAAAAAATTACCCTGCGAGAACTTTAGATTATATTTGCCTTCCTTTCTTATTTTCAGTAGATTTTAACGTAATTAATTAAAAGAGGTTTCTAGCCTAAATTCTTAGAAGCCTCTAAATAAATCGAACAGCAATTTAAACGTTTTGCTTTTATAAAATTTAATTTTACGAAATTCAATCAATAGACAATAATTGTAAATGTTATCAAACTCATTAGTTTAATTTCTATAAAGCTCAATGTTATCTAAAGAATATTTGAAAGACAAATATCTGCTTTCATTTTCTGATTATATAGATGAATTAAGAATGCAAAAATAATTGCTTTCCTCATCAGTCTCTTGACTAGTATACTAGTATAATAGCCCTAAACAAAATTTAGAGAATAGTGTCAGTTTTTGAAGATTAAGGAAAGCAAGATGTCATTCGTTTAATAACTTCTACAGAATTTTCAGTATCTAATTTATATTTGGCAATATGAGAGAAATTTTTAAAATTTTTGTATTTTATCGAAGTTAGTATACTGAAGTGCCAGAAAAACTGGTACAGCAATCTAAAAACGTGTAGATCCTCCACGAATATATAGAAATGCCACAATACAGCTTGGCATATATTTTACTAATTTGAGATGATATTTTGTAGATAATTCACTCCATGATTCCTGAAGGGTAGCTAACTAAGCCACGGGAGTGCGAGATGGAGCCAATTTCTTAAGTACAACAAGTTGGAAAACATCCCAGATATGCTCGATAATGCTCATGTCATGGGAATTAGATGGCCAAGCGAGGAAACAAAATTCAGAAGAGTGCTCCTCGTGCAACTTGGTACCTACTATATACCTATGGGGTAGCACATTATCCTATTGGAATTTTCCATGTCTTTCGGAATGCACACAGGACATGAATGGATACAGATGATTATAAAGCATGTTAACGTACGACTGACCAGTCATGGTCGAGCCTAGACATATTAACGGTTACATTTCATGCCAACTGCTAGCTCTCCATATCATCACAAAACCTCCACCAGCTTGAACAGTTCCTTGAAGGTATGTGGGATACAAGTATTAATGGGGTTTTCTCTACACCCGTACACGGCCATTCTCCCAATGCAATTGGAAACGAGACTCATGACATCATACAACGTTTTTTCCAATCATTAAGGGTCCAATGACGATGTTGGAGAGTCTAGGAAAGGCGTAGAGCTTTGTACCGCTGAGTCAGCAATGGTATACGAGATGATCTGCGGTTGCGAAAGCCCATATCAATTAGGGTACCTTGCACAGTATGTACATTGACACTTTTTGATGGGACTGCATTCAAATCCGCAGCAATTTGAAGAAATTTTGCACGTCTATCTTGTGTAAGGATTCTTTTCAGCCATTGATGATCCCGTTCTGTTGAGGTTTTTTTTCGGACCATATTGGAAGTTTTATCGAGAACTGATATTCGCGATACACACGTGAAATGGTTTTGATCAGAAATCCAAATTTTATCGTTACTTCGAAATGGTGTACCCTATTTCCCGTTCGCGGACGATTAGTCCTCCTTGAAAATCATTTAAATATTGATAATCTGCCATTGTAACAACAAAAATCGATGTAATAGCCTCCTCAGACACCTGTTCTCTTATATATCGTGGTGTGATGAATAGTTAAGCACCTCCATTATTTACATACGGCTTGCTATACCAACTTTTCTAGCTCTCCAGTATATATTGCCATCCTTGCTTTATTTGGAATTGTTTTTGACGCGTTAAAGACGATCTAAAAATCCAAGAAAAATCAATATTTTATAAAATATTTTAAGAGGTTCAAAAACTGAGAAGACAATTTTTTTCTCTCTCTCCTATTCTTAATTTGTATATTAAGATTCGAGGTTTTGTTTCAATGGTGTAAAAATATGTTTAATGTAAAAATGAAATGAGGGAAAAAAAAAGGAGGAGAAGATGTTTTCTTTGAAACATTTCTGTCATGAAATTCCTTTTGGAACACCGTATGATATCTTATCTATTCCTCTAAAACAGCGTTCTACATGAAACGGAACAAATATATATCAACGGGTCAAGCAACACACCCCAATAAAATGCATCTGGAATTTCTTTGGATTATCCTGCAACAGACAGCTGAACTTTTTCATGTTAGAAAGCATCCTTGGCATTCTTTGGGGCGTATTCTGGATGTTTTTGGCTCAATGTTTCTTTTAAATTTATAGACTGTTGCTTGTTACGTTCGCCATTAATTGCTCTTCACATCTTCAACAATAATTCATAGTATAGTACGTCTTTTTGGTCTCAATAGTTTTATCTTTAGTAGCATGGAAAAATAGTTGGAGTGCACTGACATGCTCAAATACTGGTGCTGCCAATAAAAATATTGAGGAAAAAACTGTCTTCATTTTTCCCTATCCAAAATAAAATTCCGATACCTCTTATATATGTATTAAGACAAATTATTTAGAATTATGTAGAATTTTTACTTTTTAGTGAAATTCTATGAAGTGTTGCTGCTCACATGTTCTCTGAAAATAAATTTTTTTTGAAGAGATTTGAATACAATTAAAACTTACAATATTCTCATCAGCATGTATTGCTGCCATATGAAGAAGAGTGCACGAATCTTTCGTCTTTATGCTTGCACCTTTCTCGATTAAAAAACGAACTGCATCGATTTTACAATATATGCAGGCCCACATGAGAGCTGTTCGACCATTTTTGTCCTTGATATCTAAAGAACAACCTGAAATGAATGTTTAAAGTAATTGGTTACGACGAAAATTATTAAATACTTCAGAAAATTCAACACTTAAGCAATTGGTGAAGGAATATTTGCAGATAAAGAATTGTACTTTTATGATGATTAATCATAGGATTACAATAAATTTAAAAGTCACAAGGAATAATCAAAACGGTTTCAAATATCCACCAAAGATCAATGTAATACTGGCTTAATGAGAATAATTTCGGGAAATTACGCATCAATTTTTGTCTAATAACAAGAAAATACCTATTTTTGTACATTACACGTTATTTTGGGTGATTCAGAGTAACTTGCTGGTAAAGCAGACTTTCACAGGTAAGTTGTTTTTACCCAGGAATATGATGACGCACACAAAACATACAACCGCTTCAAAGGTTCTAGTGGCATAGAACTGAGAAGTGTCAAGCACCATGTTTCGGCAAATAGTTCCCGGTATGTACTTTGGGATTCCTCCATCTACTATATCTGATAAATCCTCCAACAAAAAATTTTGTAGCCAGGAAAAACCTATCAAACTTTGTAGACTGTCAGTAAATGTAGGCAGCCTAGACTTTGTTAGTGGTAATGCACCTTTTTCCTTATTACTTATGAGTTTTCTAATAATCATAGTTGTCACCAGCTACAGTATCAGTGACAATGTAGTTTCATTCGCGAGATAAAAAACAGCCTGGTAATCAACTTGCGGTATGAGCTGTTTTTCTCTGTCAGAACTAATTTTTTAGCAATTATACATTGCATTTCCCCCTCACATGTCTTTTTTGTTTGATTTTACGTTCCTGACTTTATGAATTATTGAACAATTGGTTATTATGAATCGCCTTGTAAAATGGAAAAAATTCTCTGAAATAATATTTATTTTTTCTATTTTAGTACCTTTATCAGCTAGCGTCTGTAGCATTGGAAGATCCCCACAAGCAGCTGTCTGGAGTAATATGTCGGGTCCAGTTATGATATTATCAAGGAAAAACTGACAAACCGCCGTTTGTCCCAGTGAGCAGGCCATCTTGAATCCTTGGACTAATTTCTCAAAGTCATCTTTGGTCTTGATTAAATACTCACACATCTGCAATGAAATAGATCCCATAAATTAAGAGAAGATAACAAAAGTTAAACATTTTTTTAAGCATCTGTTAAGATTTTAGGGAGATTTATATATTTCTGAGCAAAACTTTTTGTGCTTAGAACGTTGAAGATGTGTGAATGTGAACCAATAAAAGACTTTAGAGCAACTTTTAAATGCATATAAACATATACAAGAAATTATAGACGTCTATTAAAAGTTTCTTCTTGTGTTCTTAAGTAATAAATGACGAATTAAAGACTTTGAAACTTACTATCAAAAATTAGTATTCAGTTATTGAGGAGGAAGTAAAATATTTTACTAAAAGCCGGTTTGGTGGTGGGGGTAGGAGCTGATTGAGTTTGAAATTTATATATATGAATATATGAAATTTTGTTTTTTGTCAAATTAGAATAGCTCCAAACATTCAAAGACATCCTAATTTACTGAAATAGACATATTCAAAATTTATCTGAAAATTTTTTAGTGTATTATACCCTTACAATTGTTCCACTAATGAGTTTATTGTAAAGAGTCATGAAATGGTTAAAAAATATGTAAATTCCTTTTGCAGTTATGATGAGAAAAAACTTTCATAAATCATATTTAAAAAAAGCGGAAGCATCATTTTGATCGTTTAAATACTCTACAAGCATCACGTATATATATTGATATTTTATTGCCACTAAATCAATCATTTTCAGAAATTCTACGTAAAAGTGTACGGATAAGCTTGAATAACGATACATTACGGATTCCTTTTTATATAGTGATATAAGTGTAGCACTCTTTTCAAATCAATGCACGTGACGAAACAATGTCCTTTTCTGGGCTTCTTCAACTTGAACATCATACTCGTCAGGGGCCGAGATGGTTGCTATTTTTCCACCATCAACACGTCATTCCTTGTTCGGATCCCTAATATTGTAGACAAATGAAACTGTTGAGCATCTCGCATGAGTGCAATAAACTTTTTTATTGTACTTTCGGTTTTATTTCTGCTAGGTGCCCTTGACAATCAATTTGTTGATTATTAATTGTGTTGATTATTACAGCAAAGAATATTAATTGTGTTTAATTTCGACGAAATCTCCTATGATCACTTAATGTTCGAAATTATCTCAAGAATGCTTTTTCAAGCATTCAATAGCTATAGACATTACAGCCGGGTCATTTTAATAGTCTTTACTTGCTCCATTTATATTATAAGTAGATTTCGTGACGGAAAGTCCCATGAACATTACAATGCACTTAAAAACGCAGCTGTTCGAGTAATATCTTTTAATCGTATGTGGTTCATCATGATACTGTAATTTTACTTTCATATTCTTCATGTTAATTATGAGGATAATAAACTTATCCTTCAACAATGGAAGGAAATCACGTGTTGGATTATCTGATGAAACATTGAAAATGGTTCAAATTTCTTTGCAAAAATGAAATATATTTTTAAATATTATGAAAAAGGTAAAATTATCGAGATTGAGGAAAAAATTACTTGACAAATAGGAACTAATAAAAAGATAATATTTTGAATTTTAATATGTAAAAGTCATTTTTGTTCAATAATTCAATCAGAAAGCATTAAAATCCTGTTTAATTTTTAACTAGTGAAAATTTTGAAAAAATCATTCCAAGTGGGCTCTTCCTCCTCAAATTATAATTTTATCAAATTTGGTAACTCTAGATCAAATGGTCTGGCCTATTTAGCATCAACATACACACACCTTTATTATTATTAGAGACTATGTCTTGGTATTTTGAAATAAATTTTTATAGTTGTACTTTCTTATTTATGAGAAATTCTATGTATTACATGAAAATTTACCTGAAAATTGCCATTTCCGTAAGCAGCAACTAAAGCCCTGTGGATAGCCTGAGAACGAAGAAAGGGTGAAGGCCAATTTTTGCTTTCCACTAAAAGGGCTACAATATGAGGATGCCCTTTATCTGCAGCATAACTCAGAACACATCTTCCGATTTCATCTTGTGCATGGATCTGTCATTAAAATGGGAAACATGTTTATACACTGGTTTTCAAAATAAAAAGATATAGCTTTGAAGAATATGTAAAATATAAAGTACGTGAAAATTTTACAGAATATAGTTAAGTGATTAAAGAGAACAATTTTGCACTTATAGATAACAAAATTTATCTTCACTCATCTGCACAAAAGGACGAATTCTTAGATATGATGCATAGCTGAATTGATTTGCACTTTCTATAAATGTGAATGTTTAGAATATCTATGCAAAATGGTCGCTGAAGATGTTTCCATCTGAATACGTTGTTTGATTGTTCTTAGGTAATGCAAAAAATATCAGATTTCCAGAAATGTATTTTCTTTCCTAGATATGCAAGAAAGGGATTGCAATTAAGTTGCATCAAAATAATTTTTTTTCCAAATTATGGGTTCCTATTCTCTTTTACTTAACTTTTAGTATGACCTATGGGTTTTATTAAGAAGAAGAAAAAATTATGTTTGTTTCGGAACCTTTAGTTTGATATATATTTAAGGCTAATCGGAACAAGTGAATTATCACTCTATTACTACCATTTTTTCAATTTCGTATTCCTATTTCCTTTATTGAAATTTTAAAAGATTCCTATTGAAGTAAATGAAACCCTAGGCAATTTAAAATTTCTCTTGATCCTCAGATTCATTGAAAACCAGGATTCTTGAAGTATTAAGTTATATACTTTTGTTTCGTTACTTACATTGAATAATCTAAGTAGGAAATAAGTCTTTGGGGTACTTACCACGTTTCCTCTGGATAAATGCTTGTCTGAGAATAATTCATTAATTTTAGGAAAAAAATAGAACCCAGTAAAGATTTCAACTGATTCATTCAAAAGATAATGGATTCCTATTCTGTTTATAAAAATAAATTTAAATAGAGTAAACCATAAATGTTTAGTAATGAATGGATTGAGCATTTGAAGGGATTGTATCAAGAGCTTTTTCTAAATTTTCTAAGTTTGCTTTTGTACATTGTCAAACACGGCTTTTTTGCAGCAGTTATGCTGACTTGCAGTCAATATGCAGATGTCATTACCTAGTCTCTGAAATCTCAGAACAAATTTCAGTTATAATCATTTTGCTTGGACAAGATTAATATGTATACGTATAAGCAGAAAGTTTGCATTTAAGATTAATTGAAATATTTTATGATTGCAGGAGATTTAACATTCTAACAAATAAAGAAAAATAATTTTCAATAATACATTTTGACACTGGGTAAGCCACTTTTTCTTCTTATACTGAATATTTTGAATTTCATTGAAGACTTAATTGTTTTCTGTGAGATCACTGAAAATTATGCTTCGGTATAAATGGTATTCAGTGTATTAGCTATTATTTTTGGATGCTATCTGTCTAGAGATCTTATACTCCGTTCTCCTCAATAATAACGAAATCCGTTCCAAAACGTCCTTAGTTTTGTTTTTCCTGGGACATTAACATAACTAAAATAAACAGCATGAATAAATAAAGAAATTCAGAAGAATTAGATATAGATTCCTAAATAAATAACGGTAATCTGTTTTTTTCCAATATCATTGGATAACTTGGCAGAAGTGGGAAAAATTGCTGTCAATTACTAAATTTTTAAGTACAGTTTGAGAAGAGAGTATAAACTTTATTTCTCATATTTAGGCTTTATGAATAATTTTTCTTAATTTTATTGTGTTCTATGTCGTATAATTTCTATCGATTTACTTGTAAGATTTAATAAATATTGAATTTGAATAATTCTTTGACACTGCATAATAACACATGCTGCTCGTTAAAATTGTTAGATTTCTTATTTCAATAAATTAGGGGAACAGTGCACAATTTTTATGAGACATGTTAAATCTGAGTCACAGCACAAAATGAGCATAAAATGTTGCCCTGATTATAAAAAAATATTGTACCAAAGCTATTATACTTAGAAAAATACATCTTGTTTTAAATTGTAAATTACTCAATTAGATTTGTAATTACACCAATTAACTTTTCAAAATTCAACGTGCACTCCCTTCGGAGCTCGAAAAACGTCGGGATGCTATTCTAGACTTTATTATTTGTTCAATATTTGTTATGTAACAATGGACATATATAATGTCTATAATTTCAATATCTAATTATCATGAAATGGAGTAGCAAACATCTATAACAATGTCTAAGTTTCTCTTGAACAAAAATGACTGTTTTTATTCCCTGGAATCACAAAAGGATATGCACTTTTTTCCAATTATATTTCGTCAAAAATTAAAATTTCATTCACTGTTATACGTATGGATTAAATGCGTCTTTCGTCCAATGATAAAGAAAACTTAAAAAAAAAGATTGTGCAATGACAAAACTTTTGTATGAATATTCTCTATTCTCATTAGGTTTCGTAGTCAGGGTAAGATTTTATGGTCATCTTCTATAAACATACAACTTAACTTACAGAACAACTTATTTTGCTGACTTCAATTGCAAATAAATTATGTTTCACATATGAGCATGAAAAGTTCTGTTTTATAACAAATACCAAGTGAAATATGAATTCGAAATAAGAGTCAGAAAATTATACCTTTGCTCCAGAGGAAAGTAAAATCTGTACAATTTTCAAATGTCCATGATCAGCTGCCTCCATTACAGGCGTTTTTCCAAATTCGTCAGACGAGTTTGGGTCAGCACTAAATTCTAACAATAAGCGTACTATTTCTAAAAATCCAATTTTGCATGCTAAATTGAGAATTGGTTGTCTTTTTACAGAATCCACTCTGGAATTAGGATTAGCTCCAGCTTTTATGAGTAAACGAATGATCTGAAAACAAAAAAATTAAATGAAGACAGTTTTGTTGATATTTAGTTTGCAGATTGATAATTTACTGATTTGAGCACTTACCTCTTCATCCGTCCAAAATAAAATTCGCTGTTCTTTGATAAGGACTGAGGGTATATCTAAGGAATGATGCAACAAAAGGGCTTTCAGACTTTCCTCTTTTTCGAAAAGATTAGACCGACCCAGGTGGTAAATGAGCTCTGATTGTTTTTCTGGAGTTATTGGATAGCGCAGTCTTGCAGGAAGAACGGTGAGATACGTATGACCATTTCTATGAATGAAATATAACGCTGTTAATGATTTCATATATGATAAAACAGGAAAAAGATTATTTCTCTACTCCATGTGTAGTGAAGCTCATTTTGGCAGGTGAAGCTAAATTCCATTATCAGAAGTACTTTTCTTTTTTAGCAGTTCGTTATATTGTTATTTCATGAATTTTCTTTATTATTAATACGTAATGCTCCTTTGCTGGCCAAATTCTAATTAGGTGATTATAATGCTTTATTGCTCATATTCACTGTCTAATTTCCTGAAATGATTCAGCAATTATTTTAATTAGCAACAAAAATTAGTAACTGTGATCCAAATAGAGGTTTGTCTACACTGCTTGAATAAAAAAATGAATTATATGTTTTAAACCTAATGTATGCGTGTAGCTTAATGCAAATGTATCACAGACAGTAGAAAGATAAATATTAATCCCTCTCAATGAAACCGATGTTAGAAGGTTTCCTATTAAATGTCCTGTTATCAAGAGGATACCTTTACAGTGTAAAAACGAAATAAAACAAAGAAAGGAAAAAAAAATGCTTACATAAAAATACATGCGATTTTGCGCACTCAATTATAAACATTTTTTCCGAGGAAACTGACAAATACGAATAGTGTAATCTGTTGTATTGAAATCTACTGTAGTGCATGTTCTTATCAAACATTTTATAGCGGTACTTACTATGTATCAAAACAAATACACGTTTTTGAGCTTTAATTAAAATTTTTATTTTCACGACAAATTTTAAGCTTATTAAAATTTTTATAATTTTTTCTTTCTTTAAAGTACACCTCTTAAAAAGTTAATTGAAAACATATAAAAATCAACAGTTTTTAATTAAAATTCTTTTTTCATTGCTGCAGGTTAAAAAATGTATAGATGGTCCGAACTCATTAGCAGTCCCAATTTTTATAAGAAAAAATTGACAAACGCTGTGCAATAGGAGTTTGGCTGAAGAATAATTGGTCATCTCTTACAATTGAATGGTTTTTCACTTAACAAGGCTGATCACTAAAAACACTGAACTAATTCCGTTCATGGATTCAAATTCGTTTTATTCACTTTCTACATAATATAAATTGGCATACCTATTTAGAAATTATCTAAATTATCTAATATCGAATTATTTTAAAAATCAAAATAAAATATGTACCTGACATCGCAGCTGAATTTGTTGGTCTTCAGTAACCAACGACGTAAAGATGGATGAGACAACATAAGAGATTCGTCTTTTCTCTGAATGAGAATGCCTGAGAGAGTCCTGAGAGTTTGTGTAAAATCTGACCAGGCAAAAGATGGTATAACAGATGCAGCTTCTAAGCTATAAAAAATTTCCACAGGAGTCAGGGGTCTTAGAGAAGCCAGACATATTTCCAAAATTGGTTTTACCTACAGATGAAAAGCATAAAATTATTTTTCTCATATGAAGGCTACCAATACATTGTTATATATTATGACTTATCAGGCCAATTTAGTTATGGCATATACAGTAACTGCTCAAAAGTACAGTCACAAAATTGCAGCAAGTTTTACACAACTATCATACTTTAACGAAAACATCGAAATGTTTCTCGTATGGTCGAAGAAACTACTGAAATTCTGGCAATAAATTCTCAGACTCAACAGGACTATCGTATATAAGGATTATTATATGTGTCATCGGCCATTATATAAAACAGGATATGATTGGAAAATAACATCTATCCTTTCATTTTTTTTGAGTACTTATTGTGGTTTCTGGGATTTGTAGTTATTTAAGTGTATTATATTACATTTTAGAGTACGTGAAAAGAGTTTTAAATGACTTCATACTACTTGTATTTTTCATTTTTTTAATAATATCTTGCTCAATTCTTAGTACTTTTTGTAAATTTGTATAAGATCTTTATCTTCTTCCGTTGTTTTTGGGAAACTGTTAAGTTTTTTCACCGTTAAATCACTGACCATCTTTGCAGACAAAAATATATATCTATAAATATCCACTTTTTGCTCAAATCTGATCAATTTAGAATTTAAATAAAATAAATTCACATTATGTTAATGATTTCATCACCATCATAAGAAATCCTAGTACTCATAATCATAATTACATTCTTATTCATTTTTTACATGTGTAAAAAGAGCTATATATGATTCTTTATTAATGAGAGTATTTTCCTGACAATTAGCTAAAGCAGTATCCTTACATTCAGCATGCCCAGATACATCTTTGAACTGAATTTCCGAAATATAGCCTAAAAATGGAAGATTCTGATAAATAATTTCTGAAAAGCATAAGGAAAAAAAATTGAAAGTTATTTGGCATGAAAGAAAAGAAATGTATTTTCAAGAATTATTTAATGTTTTTAAATTGAGATCTTTCCATTTGAATCAACAGACCTTGGAAAAAGTAGCTGAGGTGGGAAATCTCAAGCTGAACATCAATGTGAAGATTTCATCCAGAGAGACCGGAATGACGTTGAAGGAACTACTTTTAATAACTAAATGATTTTGCTGTAACAAATCCAGGACAAGTTTCACAAATAGGAATGTGGCATTTTCATTTGAAGCAAGATGCTCAGCAAATCTGTAAAACGGAAAATGAAACAATTGCTAATTAATCCTCAAATTATCAATCTGGAGAATCATGTGATAATGTGTTTCGTGCCACCTTTTTACTATAGAAAAATATACATGAATTTAAACCTTTTGCTTAAGACAGTGTTTTTTATTCATACTTTTGATTAATGGCTTGACTGTGACGAGTTGTCGAACATGATGTAAGAATTACATGATATTAGAAAAGTCTCTTTTAACTAGTTAAAAAAGATTCTCATCGTAGTTTTACAAATTTGATTAATTTAATTCCTTCATAACACACGATTGGGGACGTATTAATTATTAAAATTGGATGAAAAATGCACTGATTTCAATTTCTAGAAAACAGAACAAGTACAACACGTATTTTAATTCTATACAATGAATATAGTGAAGCAGAATTTTCTTATATTTGGCAACTGGAAGTATTCTCGGTCTTGCATAAAGTAATTGCATATTTTCTAGCACCGTTAAAATGATACTTTTATCTTACAATTTGATGAAAATTTGGTTTTTTTTTCGGGTGGGGGGGGGATACTTTTCAGTTTGATGATGAAAATGACGGCATAAAAGTCATGTTAGAAAAAAATGAAATAAATTTACCAACTTTTAGTGAATCATAAATTTTAACAGTAATGAAAGGAAAAAAGAAAATGGACCAAAACATATATCAGTTTTGTGACGACTGTCTCCCTTAATATATTCGTTTCTTTGGAATAAAATGTAGACATTGGAATAATTATTTATGAGTAGAAGTTTTACCTGGAAATTTGCTTCTCATCACGACAAACAGAAACATTCGCCTGGAGAGTAGAGCCACTGATTATTCTACAATTAATATATCGAAGAAGATCATCTCGTACTTTGGCCATGGCACAATCTAGATTGATACGGTGGAAAGGCAAAAACATGACCATATTCACATTATCGCTATTCACACTCATCACAACCTAAATTAAGAAAGTAAAAAAATATTTTCCCATTTATAAGAATGAAAATCAATTTCAATTAAACATATTATCGAGTTTTATAGATAAATGCAAAATCTTTATGAAGTAATAATTTTTTATACAAACATAAGTTCAGAAAAATATGGATGAAATTTATATCGATGATGCAAAGAATCAGTAATACTGCTTTTTTGGAATGTCTTATTGCTAGAGAAAGAGATTTACAGATATTTTTAATGGATGTAAAATGGATGTTAGGTTTTTCAGACTTTGACGACAAATTTAGTGATCATTTGACGAAGAATTTGCCGATTTTGGAGGAAAAAACGAAGATTCTAGAAAACAGTGGAGTTTTGACTCTGTCCATGTCAGAGCACGAGATCAGAGAAGTCTTTAGGTAATTTTTTTTTTTTATTTGGAGACTATAAAACTATCCACGAGACATAATTCTCTTTTTTCTGTGCTTTCACTTTTCGAAGAGGTGCGCTAAGAGCTATTGTGTAGCTTCTGCTGTTTAGTTAATAATTTGCTATTTGCGCATGTGTTATGGTTTAAACAGCTTCTGCTGTTTAATTTCTTTTCTATAAAAATTGTTTACACTTTGGCTGAATTTTGCTATTATGGTTTTTATAGAATAAATTGTCCTCTTCCATCATCCAGCTTGTTGGACATCTTTTACCGTGCAATAAAAATGCTCTATGTAAATCCCATCTGAAATCCTTCCATATTCAAACATATTTATTTGATCAAAATCTTTCGGGTGTCTTGAAGCACACGTCGAATTTGATATGCATCAAAGTTACTTTAAAAAGACAAGTCACTGAAACATCCATTTCTGTAGCTTTAAATCGAAAAGTTATCTTTGAGATGGGGGAGGGAAATTCCTGTTAAGGCCACTGGAAAATACTATGCTGGGATTCATACCCGAGTATTCTCCTCTCAACTTTAGTATATGTCTATGTAATATGGTTCCTGCGTTCATGATATAATGCAAGAACATTGAATATAGATTTTGAATTAAAGGATATCTCTTAGATCCAATGTATTTGAAGATTTCAATTCATACTAGCAAAAAGTTCTATTAATCCCAATTATTTTAGCGAACATTACGAATAAAAATTCTTTCCTAATTATTTTTGATATGACATGATAGTGAACTATGAATAAAATAAAAGTTTGGCGCAGCATTTTATAGTAAAATCTCCCGAAACTGGTTCCCAAACTGATTGAGTTTTTTGAGAGAGAATTTAAATTCGAAATTAAGACCTTTGAGATTAAAAAAATATAGAGAGATAGATAACTCTCTGAAGCGGCTTAGGTAAAATTTTAATTCAATGTTTCTGAAAACGAAAGGATATTAGGAATTATTTGTTATCGCATAAAGAAATGTGTTACTGTCATGCGGTAATAAACATGGTAATTTAAAAATGTGATGTAATTTCATTTCTTAAATATGAAACAAGCTTACATGCTTTAATTTTAAGTAATTTGTTAGATTTTCGGTATCGACTTAACTGTAATCGATAAATCGAAGAACATGCCAATAGAGCTTTGCGCACTGCAATTTCTCTAGATGAATTGACAAGCAAATTTAAGGAACATATATTTAATTATATATAAAAATTTCTATCACATCATTAGATAAATCTAATTAGGGCAAATTAAGAGAAATACGATTGTGTAATCATAATTATTTTAAATCTGATTAAACACTGACAAAATAGAAAGGCTAATATATTACAAAAAAAACCTAGCATGGATTACTTTGATATAAATTCAAAAAGTACTAGAAGTTTCTTCAGCGGCTATCAGTTCCAATTTGTATTATAACTAAAAATTTGATTCACCTTCAGCCAAGGTGGGAATCTGTTTATATAAGTAGTCAGGAATGAACAAATGGAACGTGATGGACTTTCCGTTTCATGGACACTGTCAATCACTAAAATGCTTGGAGTTTCTGGATACTTTTCAAGATTTATTAATGGCTCTAGTATTCCTTTTTGAAAAGCTTTATCCGGATCTTCAATGCAAGCTTCCAAACTCAATAGTTGTTGATAGCTGGAACAAAAGAAAAGAGCTCTAAATTAATAAAATAATGGTATTCCTTCTCAGTATCCTATTGACTATGAATATATTAAAATCAATAAGATATAACTCTTTTGAAAGAGAATAAAACAATTAAATGAGGGAAAGAAATAAGGATTGAACATTAATCAAAATAATTTGTTTAAATGCTATCTCATTTTGGTTAAAGATGAGATTCCAATTTTTATTTTAGGTTTTCATCATCAAAAGTTTTTGTATGAATCGATTCATCTTTACAGTCATGATAAATCACAATCACAGATATGCTGAAGAAACAGATCCTGAAAACACTTTTTTAAAGAACTTCTTAAGAAAAGAACGCTATTAGAATTTTTTCGCGACAAAATGTTACAAACTGATGCAACGTGATATGTATAAAACATATTTAATTACTTTTAAATGAGTAAGATTTTGTTGCATTATTGCAAAACTCTCAGACCAAAAGGTAATAGGGAGAGAGGAGTTACTCTTAATATTTGAATCCAGATTACTTAGATTGCTTTGTACATTTTTATCACCTTTACACTTATCTAATTCATCTCTTACTTGCAGACGAACAGAAAAAATAAAAATTGCACATTTATTTTCGAACAAAGTTATTACATGTTTATTGAAAAATTTCTACTTTGAAAATTAATGCTCCTAAATAACTACAAAATCTGATATAAGGAATGAATTTTAGTGAACCTATAATGTTGAACTGATATAACTTTTGAGTCGATAATGTTACAATCTGTTTTTGTTGAGGAGAACTTAGAAGGAAATTAATTGAATAATGTTGTTTTCAAATCGAGGACTTTGAAATTGAAAAGATGAGTAATATAGCAGAGCCTCATAAAATATTAACATTAAAATCCTTTCCATGGAATCCTAACCTATATTTTCAAAGTTTTGTATCCATTTTACCTTTTTCTGGAAGGCTTAGATTGATGTTTTAATGTTGTAAACTATTTTCTTTTGAATAATAATAATTTTACCTCTTAAATATCAATTTGAATACATAAAAATGAAATGCCTAACTAAATAGGACAGTTTAGAAGATGCGTTGAAAAAATGTGTAAGTATTCTGAAAATTTTTTTTTATATTCTCTTTAATTTCAGGCAGTCATAACGACATCTGTTGAGGTTCTGAGTAATTATTTCATTTCGAATTTAATGGTTAATGTAAACTTATTCATTATATATCTGAATAAGTTTTACATAAAAGCTTGAAAGGTCGATTGCTCCATCGGTATGTAAGTGTTATTCAATTGCATACCTTTCATTATGTAAAAGGAAGTTTCTGTATTCAGGCAGCTGTGGAGCTTGACAAAGTTGAGCGGCTAAACTGTGAATAAAATATGGAATTAAACTTGTTTCTCTGCAGTCCATCTGGCAGAAATGATAGCCAATAACTTGAGAAGCTAATCTTTCGAACATTTCCAGTGAACTTAGTGCAACGTCATCTAGATGGTTCAGCAAAAATAAAAAATAAAAATGAAAGCTATATTTTAATTATTTAATCATTTTAGCATTTTAATTATTAATTTAAAGCATTTTAATACATTAAAATTTGAATTGATTTTTATACATGGTTTACAGAATCCGCATTTTTATAATGTCTGTTTACTGTATATTTTACTACGATAAATGTAATAGCTCAGTTATTATTAACAGTAATCGGTCAAAGAGATAAATCGATTAAGCCCTTTCACCTGCTATTATTAATAATAGGGATTAATGACATCAAACACAGCTTAACACTTAAAGAAACAAGCTCAATTCAATAAAGATTTTAAAAAACGCTTATACAATACTTATTTTAAATCCGAGGTTTGTAAAATTGATATCATTCTTTTGAGAATTTATTCAAATTTAATGTAGCATTTTTGTAATTGAAAAGTTTACAGAATTTAGGGTATCAATCATTCAGTTCAACGATAGATTCTTTTGGAAGGAGATGGAATCTCCTTGTAGTACAAGGTGGTCCAATTAAATAGGAGGAACTTATTTGCTTCCTTACCAAAAATTGTAATCTTGATCACAATCACATTTTACACACATATTCTCTGAAGTATCTGTGTGTGTGTGTATTTATAGATATGGGAAAAATGGAGCTGTTGTAAAATATGCTATGAAAAATTGTGAGTTATTAAACTGCTTGGGCTCTACAGTCATCATGTACATTTGTTATTGTTTATTAAACAGCTGTGGATGCCTCCTTATATTCTAAATGATTTTTGTGATTGTCCACGTTTCAAGGTTAAAATTGCAACCTCTTCAAAGCGCAAACATATTGCGTTTGCTTGAAAGCAGTAGAGAAATTGATATTTTTTCAGTAAAAGAGTCTAGGAGTAAAGTTCAAAATGGTATCATATTCATATTCTGCAAAATCATGGTTTAGTGAAAAATTACTTCATACATTTGTCATGTAGGCAGATGAATGTTAAATACAATATTAAGCAAATTACTAGCTTCATAGCCAGCTTCTGTTGGTAAAAATATGATTTTTTCCCCTCCTAAATGCGATAATGCATATCCAGAAGAGTATGAATACAGAAAATGATTACGATGCAGCATGTGAATTTTGTACACGAATTATTTCTTCCGGTTTAATCTATTTCATTTTGTATATATGTAGAGATATACTTAGTTTAATTTATAAAACATATCTTTTGTATTAATTATTTATATATGTGATGATCATACAAACACAAGTACCTTCTAGTGCCTTTTTATATCTTTATTTCATTATTCATAAAGTACATTTCTTAAAGAAAAGGCACATGAAAAAATGTTTTTAATGTTATATCAGAAACAGGATATTAACGTTACATATAACATTTGTTTCCATATTTGGGATTAATTTTTTTTTATTTCATACAAACATGAAAATCTGTGTATCATAAGTTTTGGAATAGAGTTCAACTTTGTGTCTAGAAAGTTTTCATTTTCGTATGAAATTTAGTCTACCTTTTCCTTCCTATTTATTTTGGACCTTTTGACTTTTAAATAGCATAAATTTGAATGAAGATCATAATCTATATTCTCTAAATTCCATTTGAGTTCATTATCATAGGAGTTTGATACAAGAACCAAGCTCAATCTTTTCACAGCAGAAAAAATGTAATAATTTTTTAATAAATTGAAAGACTTTTTGTTTCTAAACATAAGCAAGATTTTGTTTCGAGTTTGTTAGCCAAAAAGTAAGTATTAAAAATTTATGAAAATAACACAAAAAGGGATTGACTCTTAAGTAAAATATCAACTTTATTACGAGTTGGCGGGATTTTGCATGAGCCACATGGAAAAAGAAAAAATAACATGCCGCTCATCCGGGTACGGAATTCAAAAGGGTTGCCATATGGCGAGTCATTGACTCCTTCAGCAATCCTAAACGAGTTTCAAACGTTCGAACGCATTCTGCGTCTATTCGGACTTTGAGAAAATAGAAACGTAATATTCCAATGTTCATAAAGGATAAATATAGTTTTGTCTTACTAAAAAATTTGTTTTTCAGGTGGGACAAAAAAAATTAAAGCATTCACTTACAATATAATATGCAAAGATATTCAAAGCAATTACTCCAATTAGTATTACATGTAAACAATTACAGAAAGAAAATTTTGAACACAATACAGAATAATTCTTAAAGTTTTGTTTAGTCATATAATAATTGTCCTATGTGACGGATTTCCCTTTGTCACAAAAGCAGCATCTATGCAGAAATCGATATCACTACAGGAATTATGAACACATGCTTATAACTGTTGACGTATATTCTATAACTGATTGCATGTATCTATCGAAATTTGCTGAAATTACTCTTTATTTCACTGAGAATTGCCATAGATTCTACCTAATCTCTTTCTTTTTTTGCGAGAAACAGTAACTAACAGTAAACGGGAACTGATAGAACGGAAGAAGAATGTTATACATGGTAATGAAATAGACTGCCGCATGGATGCTCTATAGTAACAAAGGGTAATTATATATACGTAAATAATGATTTTCTTTTTTGCATACCACTTTTTTTCTTCTTATCATAATTCATAAGAAATTTGTTGCCATTTGTAATTGATGGGAGTGTTTCTAATATTCCTATAATAGTAATGCCTTCTAACTTCTCAGGTGGTTTCAGCATTCGCGATATTTTTTCTAGCCTCACCGGAGTAAAAGGTAACGGGATGTTCTTTTACAAATAGGCTTACTTCGTTCATTTGTGTTATCATCAGTTTCGATGTTTTGATTGATATTGGTTGATTTAATAATTGGCAAATAAAATATTTCTTTATTACATTTTTGATTGAGCGAAAAAATGACATTGAAAAGCAATTTAATGCAGTTTTTAATTTTAATTGAATCTCTTTTTATCATTAATATTAAATAATCAAATTTTAAAACTATTCTTCTTGCATTCCACAAATTCAATTATATAGATTTACATGTTTACAAGATGAGTTTCAAGAAATGAAATTGAATCTAAAAATATTGCAAATTTATAGAAGCAGAAAATTTGCAGTATTTTTAAAAACTGATATTTGAAGACATTGTCAAATACAATATTCCTTAACTAGTCATGTTTTATCTTCTGATTTCAGTATATCCCTATTCTCTCACTGAAAACATTTTCATGTTTTAAAATTGGAGAAACTACTTACTTAGGATACCCGATTTACGCTTGCGTCCGAAAGAACTCCAGTCTACAAGTTGAAGAATCAGAGATGTTTTACCGCACCCTTCATCTCCAACTAAGAGAATTCCTTTCAAATTAGAAATCCCAATGACCTGAGAGAAAATAACCTTTATTTAATTTCAGTACATGACACAATTATTCCTCCTGAAATACTAATGCCGAAATTTTTTCTGGAGAAATTAATCATTTATAAAAAGGCTTTCTTTGAAAAAACATGCAAATATTATTATTAAATTTGACAGTTGATGAATTTTGACTTATTTCATATTTTATTTGTAAAGATGGAATATTGTAATTGATTTCTTACTCGCTTCTTCGAATGACTGAATAACGGAACTTCTCATATATGTGATTTCTTTTCTTCTCATATATGAACTTCTCATATATGTGAGCACTATTTTAATGTTTAAAATTATCGATTAATTTAATTAAATTTTCTTTCGATGCAATTAAGGCCGCTTGCTTGTGAATTGAGAGATGCCTAATTTTAGTATTACACAATGCTTATGATGACGCCTTTTAAGTCATATATGTAAAATAATAATAATAGAAAATTTCACTTTTTACAGCACTATTAACAATAGAATTGATTGAATTATGCACTTAATGCAATGAAGTTTCAAAATGCATGCATTAAATTCTTCGATAAATTTTTTTATTAAATCATTATTAATTTAACTATTTTCATATTCGCTATTTTATTAATTTTTATGGCAGTCTTCTACATTTAAGCGATTATTTATTAAATAAATCTAAGATAATTAAACTGTTTTTTATCTTATATATTTCAATCAAAAATTTCTTATTTGCATCAATTACTGTATCTTTCTTTTTAAAAAAATTTCATTGATAGATATTGTTATTTTTTTTATTCGCATATTTTACATGGGTAAGAAATTTGTCAATGACGATCAATTATACGAGTGTGAAACGTTTACAGTCCTCAGATGCAAGCAACAGCACTGTGTACAACGTTTTTCCAGAAATATAGAAATCGTAGAATGCTTGAAGTAGTAGGAGTTCTGTTGATGGTTCGGATGGAACAGTCTTAATGTTAAATAACAAATGACGCAAAGTATTTTTTTATTGTTTGGAATTTAGTCATAGGCAAGGGAACTTAGTTCCAAGAGGTACAATGCAGATTCAATGATTAAAAAAAAGTCAGTCATGGCCTTCTAAATCAGGTTGCATTAAATATATTTTATTTTGAAATGATTAAGCTGCGAATTGTTTATAACATTTTTTTAACTAAAACTCACACTGGGCAATTCAGAAGTCCGAAGTAACTTCGATTCGATAATTTGCCAGAAAAAGAAAACTAGAAACTGCCATTTGCTTAGAAAGAATGGGAATGAAATCCGACTTTCTGGTTAGCATAATTTATAATTTAAATCCCTGATCTGTTATCTGAGCGATGCATATCATAAGATGGGATAATGAGTTTAATAACGGTTCCCAAAGAATCAATGTGTTTTCTACATTCAAGAATATAACATTCAGGTGCGGAACTACAATTCTAACGAACATAAATTATGTTTCTCGTGTTTTGTGATAGTATCGAAATTGGTATGTAGCATTAGGTAAACGAAGTTTCTTACCTTAAAATTTTAGTTCCTTTTTGGAAGGTAATTTATTGAACCTTTATAAGCTGCTTTCTTTTACCAGTGTCTTATCTCATGAAATGCATCAACCCTAGGAAGAGGTTTAATTTGAAAGACATTTACATCACATATAAGTTCTGATTTCAGGGCAAAATAAATCCAAAATTCATTTCGATATTTTTTGTGCAAACGGCATCTCTTGATTTTCATATGTTTGTAATTCATTTATTTTTCAAATTGCTCCTGTCTTTTGGAATCCCTTATGCATTTGACTAATACTATAATTAAGTTATTATATTATAAGTATTACAAAGCCAGTTGTAATTGTGAGAACTGTTAAAATATTTAATATAAATTTAATTGGGAAAATTTTGAAATTTTCATAACTAAACCAATCGTTAATTATTTCGCGGAGTCTAAAGGACACTTTGGCTAGATAATGTAGAGTTAAATGACCATGACTGATCAAATATCAAATATAAGGAGAAATATAAAGTAAATGAAGAATATGCCGGAATAAGAAAACTTGTTTGTGTAACCTTGCTGATTTCTTGGAATAACCAGTCTCTGAACAAAAATGAGGAAACTTCATCTGTTTGTGGAACTTCAAAGTACAATGGCTTCAGCGTGATACTGTTAGCTGCTGAACCTGGTATTAAATATTATACAAGCGTTAGATAATGTAAATTCAAAATTACATTTATTAGTTATTTTATTTGAATTTTTTTAACAATATTTGGTCTTTTTCAATGTGAAAATAACAGAGTATATTTTATTATTGATATTTTGAATTGTATATTACAATGAATGCAAAATCTTATTGATATTAACTCTTAAAAAAGTTCAAAATTAATTCTAAGTTATATTGTACACTTGACTAAACAAACCATCTTTAACACAAGGATATATTTTAAGTATAGTATACTTTTATAGTAAATATGACAACAAATTTATAGTTTTTTTTTATTTAAATTAACCATGAAATAATAAAGTATAAAAAAACGTGAAGAGGTTTTTTTTTTCATTCACTCTGATATATTTAATACAGATGCATTATATTCTCTGCTATGGAATAAAATTGCATTTTCTTTCAATTGTTTTTTAAACCTCTTTTAATACCATGGATGTTTTAGCATCATTGCTGCGTATATAAATCTAACCATTTACATATTATTTTATAATTTTTTCCTTCTCAGTTTTTAAAAATCGGTGTTACCAAATTTGGGAATCTTTCTTTTCTTTTTTTTTTCTTTTTACTTCCGTTCAAACATAAGGTGATTTTTCTAGAATTCAATATATTTCAGAAATAAAATGAATTATTTTCTTTTCTCTAACTCTTTAAAATATACCTTTCTATAAAAATATTTTCAAGAACTACATTCGCTGTTTTAGAGGCCAATTTCCGACAAAAAATATTAGGCAACTGCATGGGACCCCTAGGATGAGGGAGATAACAAGCGAGTCCATTAAAAATTTTATTTACCTCCTTGGCAACTAAATAAATATTCCATAATAGATTTGAACTACAGTATGAATTTAATTTTCTATAAATTATAAAATTACACAATTTTTATAACATATAATTCTATATTTATATTTTGTACAATTTATATATTATTAAATAAATTAAATAAAATTTATAATTCATTCATAATATAATGTAATATTAATTATTCATTAAATCGGCATTAGGGCTGGGCGATGACCGAACTTCCTCATCACGATCTACCTTCCTACGCATATAGATATTTTTCGATATATCATGATATCATTATATATTTATAACTATTATAAGTTTTGAATAGTCTCTCTTAACATATTGATTGATCAGAATAACTCCAAATAAAAGGAAGCTTCAATTTATAAAATAAAAATATATGCCTTCTTTTAAATAAAAATAATTAGAAAATAATTGTATTAAAACCCTTTTGATAAAGTATGTCTATGCGAGAGCAATGTCTACATATTATAGTTTATAAAATTGAGTTTTTTCAAAACAATTTTTTAAATTGTACTCTCTTTACTGTTGACTTAAAAAATTTCAGTTCTTTTCAATCTTCTTAAAAGAAAAGAAAGAAAAAAAAGGCATAAAAATGCCTTTAACAAGTAAAATTAATTGGCTTTTTAATTCAAAATCTGATGTCTTGAAAAATTAATTTTACATATGAATTACATAAATTTTTAATTTTAACAGTATTTTTGACAGAATTAACTTAAATATGCCCCAGAATTTTAACAATAGATGTTATATAACTAAAATTAATCATTCAAGCTACTATTTCAAACCTCAAAGCCAGTAAGAATTAAGAGCAACAACAATAAACACTAACGTAACTAAAATAAAATCATAAATTAATTGTGAATATTTCTTTATTGTATCGCGATGCATTGTGTACCATGATACGTGATCATGATGCCGATAAATCAATAATTTTCGAAAACTGGCATCAAAAAATCGACTTCTCAAAATAATTTCGATAAAACGAAAATCGATAGAACCCTACTGGATATGTCATATTCCATTCGATGAGTCTTCTGAAATTGCAAGTTTTAATGTGATATTTATTTGAAGTTTATTATTAACCTTAAAGTCAATTAAAATTAGTAAATGCGTTTATTTACCAGTTTGAAAATCATTAACAAATTGATAAGCTTGATTTCCCAGAATTTCAATGCTTTATAATATTAAAAGAGGAGCCTTGTAACGACCATAGCCTGGAGCTACAAAATGCATGGATGTTGCACCACATTTTCCGAACTTTAATTGCATGTTCTTTAGTGAACTCAACGATCAATTAACCGCAAAAAAACAATATAAAACTTTTTGACTATTCTTTATTAATATCTTGAAATTTACTATGAAAAAGTAATTTAAAACAATTTAATTTTCATGAATGAAACAAAATGATTCAAATTAAATAAAGATATTCATGAATGTGATGCAATTTTGTTTGTAATAAAAATTCTACTTACTTGGAAATGTCGCATCAAAAGAAAATTCTATACTTATATTAGAAATTTGTGAGAAACGCTTTGAATTCCTCTTTTCATCTGTAAAAATAGAAGAAAGGTTATTAACAATTCATGTTATTAAAAAGAAATGGAATTTTATTCTAAGTAATTTTTTTAAAGTGAAATTTTGATCACTTTAAATTTATCCTTGAATTTTTCCCCTCGGGACTTAAATAAAATTGAGCTAAAATACAGATTATTCTAGTCTCTCAACTTATAAATATGAAAAACTATTAGAAAAGGCCTATATTAGAGCATTAAAAACAGATTTTAAAAAATAAAAAGTGTTGAGAGAGCGTGAACCGTATGCTGAAATGCTTTAAATAAATTAAATAATATTTTCTAATTTTTATGTTATGTATATCTTTAATTTTTGTTTTGTTTTAGATGATATTCGGTTTGACATAATAACCTTCTATTATTATTTTCTGCTGCTCCTAATTTATGATTTCTGCTCTGACTTTCAGAATTTTTAAGAAAAATTATTTTTTCTTTTTAACGCACTGATAAAGTAGTTTTTCATAGTTTTTATAGTCTCTATTTATTATTTTTTATTTCTTGTGATATTGATTGTAACTTAAAAAAGGACTGAAAACATATAATTCTTATCCGTAAAATGCCTGATGCAAAACAATGTACAAAATGATTTGAATTTCATAAAGTTTTCATCTGTAATCTAATCAATGATATAAAATTTCATGAAGAAAATTACCTTTTATTAAAGTTCTACTTTATGCAAATTAAAAATTTAATTACATTCATAATATATTTTAACTTTCCATGAGTAGTCAAAAATTTCTTTCTTTCGATTCCTTTTCATTTTAATTTCTTTAAAAGGTTGCTTGATTTTCAGTTTTAAAGAATATAGTTTTCTGTTTCATACTATACCAATAAAGAGGTGTTTTAAATCTTTCTATTATTATTATTATTTTTACTTTTCAGTCTCACTCTTCATAATTTGTTAATTTAATTCATCTCATAGCTTAGGATTACAAATATTGCGGAATTTAAAATTTAATATTTCTTATGTGAATTTCTAAATGGTTCCATGTTTTTGAAATTAATTCATCATTTAAATTGATATATTAATTAATAGTTAAGAGCTTTAAAATTTTTAAACTATTCTTTTGCATTTGGAACCACTAACTGTACAAAATTGCAGAACTAAAGTGAATGAAAAATTGCTTACAAAATTTCATTCTTAAAGTCACGAATCATGTCAATTAAAAACTCTTAAAACTGTACATATATGTTTGTTTTGGATTCTCCTTATTATTAGCAATTTACGTTTTCCATCTTTAAACGTAATATTTTCAAATTCTTTCCGCATTGATTGCGTTTAAAAGTTTTTAATACAAAACATTAAGGTAATTTTCTTCATTGCAATAATTGCGAATGCTATCAATAACACACATGATGTGAATATTTGAAAAATATTAAATAAAATCTTAAGATTAAAGACATATTTATGTAATTTAAACTTCTTAATAAAGGAACAATAAGATATGAAATGGGAATAAATACTATTCAAACAGATTTCATTGAATGCAAGAGAAGTTCTAAGGAAAAATATTCAAGCAGATTTGATTGATTGCTAGAGAGTTCGAAGGAAAAACTCTAAATCAGATTTCTAAATTTGTGTGAAAATATCTGGAAATGGATATTAATATTATTTAGATTTTATTGGGAAGATTACAAAAAGAGAATGAATTTTTATATGTATTTATCTTCCTACATATAATTAATCACACCAAATTCGATGAAAAAGGACAAAAAAAGATTTACTTCGACAATGAATTTTTATATTTATTTATACTCCTTCATATAATTATTGATATCAAATTTTAGATTACCATTGGCAATTTTTTTAATATCCATGGTAAATATCATTAGAATAGAATCGTGATCAGTTTTAAGGATGGCAGGCATAAACTTCTCAAATAAAGAGAAATAAAATTGTTTGTTATGGGAATTTATCAGTTATGGGCTTGTTATCAATTTATTTTACCAGGCACAGAATTTCGCTAATAGAAAATTTATGTTTTATGCCATAACGTCACTCCAAATCGCGAGTTTTTGTGAGTCTTTTTGAACGCTTTAAATAATTAAATATTATTTATAATAGAGTTTAAAAGAATATTTACATTTGATTCCAAGAACGCGATATAATGTATTATGATACTTTTTTTTCTTTTTAAGATTTTACGTACTTCTGCTTCCACTTTTCAGAAGACGCATGCTTTATTTTTTCGAAAGAGTTCGAGTTTTGTTAGCCGAAAAGGAATTTCTACAATCGAAAAGATAGTAAATACTCATTTCGGAGGTGAAAAACTCATGCTCTTTCAATGAAATTGCTCCCCCCCTCCTGTGATATGGGCTTACATGTCAAAATTCATTTAAAATCTAACATCAACGATACTTACGACATATAACAAGATTGTTTTCATCAGCCGAATTTTTTCTGAACTCGTTGCTGATTTTCATTCTCTTACGATAAGTTTCGTTCGAATCTTGAACTGAAACGATTTCAGATATTTAATCTCATAACTTCATGTATTATTTGAAAAGAAAAAAAATTAGTATTATTTATTCATGAGAGAAACATTTTAAGCAAATAAAACTGCATCCTAATATAAAATCTTTAATTGCATTAATTTTTAACACCGACACTCATTTTAAGTCTCCAATTAAATGCGATCAACAACGAAACGGAGCAATTTAGCTCATGAAATTAATGTTATTTTAACCACACTGAAAAAGTTTGCACAGAAATAAATATATACACCTATCCCCCGATTTACACGGCACTCGGTTTACACGATTTCACTTTTACACGGTTTTTAAATTTGCACCGACCCGGAACGAGAAGATCCGGGATAGTTGACGAACGTGGTGAGCCCGCGCCAAAATCTTGGTGCGCTAAAAGGCATCGCGTCATTCAACTTTTCAGACGCGCCAGCCGAGGGCAGATAGGCAAACCGGAGGCTCGCCCCGACAGTTTCTCGTGAGTCTCTCGCCAGTCTTTCTCCGAGTCTTGTCCAAGAAATCGAATTAAATTCCTGTAGTAAATCCGAATTCCTGTTGTAAATCCGTATTACCATGCCAAAAGGAATTACAAAAAAAAAAAACAAATAAAAAGAAAAGTTATATCTTTAGAAAGCAAAATAAAAATTTTAGATCGTCTACATAATGGAGAAAGAGTAATAGATGTTGCTAAATTTTATTCTATGAACAATAAGGACAATAAGAAAAAATGAAGACTCCTCCGTGTAAATCGAAGAACGATTTCGATTTACACGGTTTTCTAAGGAACCTATCTTCAGTGTAAATCGGGGAATAGGTGTATTATGAATTTTTCATATCATTTTCTGATAAAGTATGATGATAAAATGCGAAACTGATTAAATTAATTTTATAGTATCTCTAAATATATTTGTTCTTTCAAACTCAGGAATGTGAAACGGGGTGTACTTTGTATGAATATAAAATGGATGCAAAATAATGAGATACTTACTCTCGTTTTTTTCACGGACGCATTGAGAATTTTGTGGTGATTTGTAAACAACCACTTCACCTATGAAAGTAATATATATATATATATATATATATATATATATATATATATATATATAGAGAGAGAGAGAGAGAGAGAGAGAGAGATAGATAGATAGATATATTATATTCCAATCAAATAAATAATAGTTTATGGCATATAGTTAGTTATACGTAGTAAAAATTCGAAACAAATCATTGTAATAGTACCAAATCGGAAAAATTCCTGAAACACTCTTAGATACTGTTTCTATTTCAGTTTCAAGTACTCTGAAACAATACAAAGACTAATTTTGTGAAAGGCTTGCCTATCTGTTTTATCAATGGGGAAATTTCTTATTTCATAGAAAATATCTTAGTATAATAAAAATAATTAATTTAAAAAAAGAAACAGTGTAAACGTATGACAGCACTTTACACATTTAGCAAGATTAAAAGTTATTATTAAAACACTTGAACTAGAATCTGCAAAATTAAATAGATATAATTTCAAATTCTGTCATAATATATTCTCAGTAATCACTTTTTTGTTGCAAAAGGATTTTTTTCAATATACAATAATATTTGTCACATATTTTTCAAGAGTATCTTAATGCTATATTCAATTTTTATAAAGCAATTTAAAGAAATTTGAGCTTCAGTTCTCCCGCATAAAATTTCTTTACATTTAATGAATAATTTTTGTAATCTATATAAACATGGATAAGAGTGGAATAAAAACATATGAAGCTCTAGTAAATTTTAACAAATGAAGCAAACAAGTATTATAGAATAAAATGAAGCACCAGTTAAATTTCACAAAAATGTATTGAGTTCTTTCTTATCCTTACACAAAAACACCCAGCTTAGAGAGAACTTCTCACAATGTTTCGCTGAGTAAACAAAATGTAATAAACAGATTATTTTGCAGTTATCATTCAGAATATCTCATAAAACATTCCTTCTGTATAACATACAATACAAAAAATTCACAAAAATTTTGCCCATTTAAAAATTTTGATTTTAAAATTTATTCCTAGCTTAATTTTATAGTCTCTTAAAACCAATCAAATTCCTTATTTAAACTTTTTTTCCCAAACGAATAATCTTTAATTCAAAATTGACAAACCGACGTTTCCACTCTCCCCATCTCTTATATTATCATATATGATTTTCTTTAGCGTGATATAATGTCCTGTTTTAAATAACCAACGCAACAACTTTAAGCTAATAGCATTTGACAATAAAAATACTGTTATGTTTATGTTAAAGTATAATTCGAATGGAATTATTAAACATTTTATTTTTATTTTATACATAACTAAAATAATTAAAGACGGTATCACGTGTAATCCTTGTTTTAGATCCCATGAATTATTATTATTTTCCTAAAATTTTTTTATTATTTTCCTAATGCAGTAATGCCATATTTAAAACTGCAATTGATAAAGTGAATGTGAATTGAATTTGTTTGTCTCAGGCATGCTAAAACCATTATTATTTTCTGATCTGTCTAGACGTTTCGAAAAACCGTTTTACTTTTTAAATTCAAAAGATTATATGGCCTTCAGACATAACTATTGCCTTGACATCAAGGTAAAACTGCAAATCTAAACAATTGACTTTTGAAAAAAAATTCAAACTATTGGTGCATCAAATCAATTTGCTGATGATCACGATGCACTGTTACGGATTTCCTGTCTTAACCTCAATAGTGAATTTGATTTCTGGTAGGATATTTGTAACAAAGTTGATTGTAAGATATATAATTTTGAAACATTTCATTCGGCTACCTACTTAAATAGCTCTCTTTTAACGTTGCAACCATGCATTTTACATTAACATATTTCACGTTTGATGCGCAATTTTTGTAAGGGAGGGTTGCCGGATGGAAAAGTCTATTGCGTAATTCAATGAAACTCTGAAAAGGAATGAAAAAGCGTGATTTATCTTAGCTTGTCTTTTGTGACGGCAATTAATCTCTTTTTCTTTCTTTTTTTTTCCTGTACATTTTTTTCGTTTGATTTTAATATAGCAAGAGAACTATTCAATTTGTATTTCAGACTTTTTCTTTGATTCGGTTATTCGATAAATATCAAGCATAAATGTTTATTTATTCCGTACCTGTGCAAACCTATGCTCAAGAGAATTAATTCGTGGTAATGAAATAGAAATTGAGGCATTTAATGCCGAATTGTCATATCAATAATGAAATAAATAACGATCAGAAAATGAAACAAGTCATTGAAAACCAGTCAAATGTAATGTAATTGATGCTGGCGTTTGTCAATGAAGTTATCTTGACTCAAACGGCACTCAGTTTCAATTTAATTTTAAAATATATTTCATATTCATCGGAATATAGCGTATAAAACGGACAGTTAGATGATTTGAAGGGTAATATATGGATGAATTATTTCATTCTTATAATGATGAACAACATACTCATCATTTCGTAATACTGTGCACTAAGATTCTTGTGTCAGTTCTTTACCATATCAGATGAAAGATATTCGTAAAATATTACCTGAAATGTGATGAGATGTACATATTTTATATCATAACCGTGCATCTTTTTCATTAATTTTTAATCTGGAAACCTGATTTTATCTCCATTTATAAACTTCTGCCGAAATAGATTTAAATCATACATCATAATATTGCACCATCTTTTTTTATTATTTCGGTGTTTAGCTAAAATTTAAGAAAGGCGAATCGATAGAATCAATATCCTTCTGGGATGGCGTCCTGTGATTGTTCTAATATATTCCTATTCAGAGCAATGTAGAGAAGAAATGCTTCAAATATCATTTTAGAACTTAAGAAAATAACATACACAAAAAATGCGTTAAATATGACATTCTTTTATCCACCAGTACTTAACCTTACAATTTATTAATTTAATTTACAGTTTTGATGCATTTGTTAGTTTTTAATATCTGTTGCATTTCTATAGTATTTGCAATATATGTGTTATAACATTTTATTATATTTAAAATATTTGCTAAATATGTGTTATGATAACAAAGGAATTACATTGTGGTGATGAATTATTTCTATATTAAGAACAATTCACCTATTTCCTCCTATTATTTATTTCTGAAGCTTTTCATTTAATTCCTTTAAATTTGTTCTGAAAGGCAATCTACCGAAACTTGAAAATCTTATGAATCCTATTTTTTCCTACATTTTTCTGAGCAAAATATTTTCATGGAAAAATCCATGCTCATATTGTTTTTTATGTCACAGCATAATTTATAAAACTGACATACGTGAACAAACAGGGCAAGCATCTCGAGCACAAAGGCAGGCGTAACAGCGATGATGTCCACAAGAATCAACTACACGTCGTTTTTTACCAGAATCAAATGGAAGTTTGCAATGACAGCAAACACCTTTGTCCCACTTTTCTTTCCAGCCTGGAAAAGATCACGAGTCAATAGGACTTCAAGAAAATAATCAGTAGTAATGAGAAACCTTTCGTATAAAATTAATTGTTATTATTTGTACTTTTATTTCAAGTCTAGGCAGCAAAAAATGAACTTTAATTTTGAAAAATATGAATAATATTAAAAAAAATCTGACGTATAGTATTAACTGAAATCATATTGCGTATAATGAACATTATTACATTATTAACAGTATTACATTTCAATAACAAAATAAAATAAAATATCTTACTCAAAATAAGACAATTTTATTTGAGAAAGAAACACAAGTCGCTTTACAACTAAAAACAAATCTCGAGTTTGCTAATTTTCGAAGAAGAAACAATTAAAAGCATGGACATGCAATCCTATATTCAAAGTAGATGTGAAAAATATCAAAAATATTTGTTAAATATTTCGAAAAATTCAGTTGTTCCTTTTTTAAAATTGGCAAGATGGAGAAAGTTGATGTTGCTTCTAAAATAACGATATCTTGATCTTTCGCTTTGAAGATACAACGGAAAAAATTAATAGAAATGAATGAAAATAAATTAATGAATCTTAATTGAAAACAGAAAACAAAGGATGTAATATAATGAGAAAAAATAGGAAATCCTTCTAGCAAGAAAAATTTGTGGAGTAGCAACGTTCATTGAATGAGATAACAGGATTTCTAAGATCTATATATTATTTATAAGATTTTTCCTTTCCCAATCATTAAAAATTTGTTGCGTTTGATTAAATTTTTATATAGTTGTAAATAGATTATAAAATTTATAATAAGATATCAATTATTAAAATTTATACAAGCTCCTATTTTCCGTATGTTAAACTAATAACTCTTAAAAATAAATTTGAATTACTTATTTTAATTTGAGAAATCTAATAATCCATATTTTTCAAAAAGGAATATTTGAATAAATCGAAATGCATATTAAGAATTTCGAGATATCAATAATTATTTTTGAATTTAAAAGTATTTCCTATCGTGAAACATTTTTGAAATTATTTTTTATCCATTACATTTTTTATCCATCCAATAAGCTCGAATATGTATTTTTGAATTTCAATGATCACATACACATCTTCTAAATGGAAACAAGAAGTTAAATGAATTTCAAATACGTGCTATAATATAAAAGATTTTGCTGCTTGTAAACACACCTGCGAATTCATCACGTGTATGCATTTGGGACCTTTCTGTGCATTGAATGTTGATATGAGATAGTTTAAGCTAGTTTTCTTTTTTTAATTCTTGTGTCGTCTCACCAAAATAATAATAACCTAGACTTCATATTGAAGATATCTGGTCTTCCAGAGCAGCTCTTGGAAGGAAGCAGCAGATTTTGAAATTTTATATGAATATATTAACATAATCTTTATTATTTTTAAATATTAAGCTATTTCTTATTAAGCTTCTCTTATTTTTAAAAAAAATGTTTTTTCCTTAGTCTTTCCAAAATTGTGTACCAAAATGATTTTTAGGTGCAAACATTTATTAATACACTAAAAAGTTGTGTTTTTATTTTAATTACTTTTACCCTTTTGGCTTTCAGTTTATTATTACTAATCATAAACCCACGGGATTGATTCGTGAGTGACTCTCTTTAACGGGTACTCTATTATCGTCTTAAATCATCTACCTGAATACAAATTGTAAATGAAACGAGAATTCATTTTTTTCTACTTCTTGTGCATGATTGTTCTATATTTAGTATGAAGGAAAATTTTGTATGAATTTTGACTGCCTTATTTTCGCCTAATTGAAACCCAAATTAACCACGGAAATATAGTTTTTAAAAGCAAGGATGCCTATCAAATTTCTTTTATTTAAGTCGCAAAATTTTTAGTTATTGCTTTTATATATACGGATAAAAGACCGACAAGCAATCAATCCCTTGATGGATTCTACTCGAAATGTTCTAAAAATCTAAAATTACTAAATTTGTGTACCAAATTTTATCCATCTAGCTTCCTACTTTTTGTCCTTATCACGCGCACTTTCATTCGGGCAGACAAACTTCCTAAAAAATGGATTTTATTCAAAATTTGATTGAAATTTGAAAATTTGTTAAAAAATCTTAAATCAAATTGGGTCCATCTTGCTTAAAGCATTTTTAATAGCAGGTTTTCAACAATTAGAGAGATATAATCCCAAAGGTTTTCTGGATTTAGCTTTGAAATTTGAAAGTCTAATGCACAATTGCTTCTTTTATGCGAACTTACAAAAAAGAATAAAAAGAAATTGCTGGATATCATTTGATATACTGTTCGATTAAATGATATTAAATAGCTTTGGGTTTAACCAAAGCAACTTCAATTCCAGAAATTAATTCAATTACTACTATTAGTCATACTCTCCCTATATATATTTATTTATATAACTTGTTAAAATTTTCAATCTGTAATGAAATACTTTTTATTCATCCACTCAAGTGGCCACATTTAATAGATATTTCTTTAAAAGTATTACGTCTTTTCAAAAAATTTTGAATACGCATATGGCATTAAATGTGTCATTAAGACTTTTTTCCTTTAATGATGACATGTGTTGAAAAAGGCTGAACCACACGCACACACACAAAAAAATGCTAAACTGATAAAAATAAAATAGACAACAATAAAAATAAAGCAATTTAGCAGATAAGAGCAAAAAAAGTCTTTCATTATTCATAAAGAAAAAAAAAGTATTCAGCGGTTTTTTTCTCGTTTACAACTTAACAGGATTTCAATTACAGTATGAATGGATGGGATTGAAAAAAAAAATCAAAGGATTTAAAGAATTTTGTCTAGACGAAAGTTGCGAAATAGGTCAATGATCCTTTAGTAGCAGAAGTTGCGTAAATCAATATAATTATGTGTAAGAAATGCGGGGAAAATAGTAAAAAACTACTATTAATTTATTTTTTATTGAATTAAAATAAATTAATTACGGAAAGAAATTGAATCTTAAAAATGAATATAGCATGATAAAAAAGTCCAATTTTTTTTAACTAAAGATGTTGAAAAAGATAATTTTTAATATATAACAATTTCGATAAATAAAAGATAATTAATAAATAAACTGTAAGTGATGGTAATAAAATAAATGATGATTGCTCTAATTAAATTTAAATAATATCTCAAGAGTACGAATTACAGATTCATTTAACAAAAAATACATGGCGTTTTGTAAAAAAAAGTTGCAAAGAAAAATTTCAAAAAAAAAAAAAAAAGAGAGAGCAATTAGCATTTTTTGAGTTCAAAGAATTTTTATAAAAACATAATGCATTTTTATTGATTGAAACGCATTCAATAATTAGCATTATGAATACAGCAATTAAGATCTCTAAGAATTAAAAATATTTGCTTTTGTTCATAGAAACCAATGGTATTACCGTATTTAATTAAAGAAAACAAAACAAAATTTTTACTTCTATAAAATCTGGTTAACTGCTGTTTCTTTAATTATTTATCGCTTTTTAGTTTTGACTTCAAATTAATCAAAATAAATTATTTTAATAGGAATTTAAAGAGCCAAGAAAAATTCAAATTACAGATTTTTTACACTAAAAGCGCGATTATTCATTAATTGATTTAATTAATTTCAAAATTAAGAAAAAAATTAAATAAAAGGTATAATTTTTTCAAAATTAATTAATTGGTGCAATTATAAATTACTGCGTAATATAAAACAATCGAATGTAGAAAGTTATCCTGAATATGAGATAATATTTTAATAGTTAACAGAATTTTCAAAAAAGATCTAATGTATAATTTATCTTTTTTTAATTCGAAAACGATATGGAATCGCATATAAGACCAGGAAGCAATTTGCTAGTACTGTGAAACAGAAACTGTGTAACGATTCGAAAAAAGGATGAACTTCTATAAATTCCTTTACATTATCGAATATAAAAATAGATCAAAACTGACTATTAAATTCTGGTTCATATTATTACCTTAGTAATGGTAAAAGGATATAGATTCTTCCAACCAAAATTCTGATTCTAATATTTTTTGATAGAATTTTTTTTTTTTTCACACACACATAGAAAAACACGCACATCTGAACTGGCATTTCTAAAAATAGTTTAAAATCTTGTGACTTTCAGCAGACGAGGAAAAAAGATGCGGTAAAAGAAAAAGAAAAAGAAATGTTACCCGCAAAAAAAAATGTGCTTGCATCAAACGAAATAATTTCTGAAATACGTTACCGAAAAATTATCAAAATGAACAATGATATCAAGTTCCTGATTCTATCATTTTCCTTTAGAAAAAAGAAGAAAAATCATTGTTTCAAAATGAACTTTTTTAAAAAAAAAGCAAGTACCCTTATTGTACATTTTAAGGAAAATTACTGAAATCTAATCAGTTTTAGAATTATGATTTAAAAGAAAAATATTTAAAATAAAATCTTCAAAATCATGTTTCATGAAGGTCGATTTTTACTGAATTTCTTAAATGAATTTTATTTCCCAAATTTATGTCTTTGAAAGTTTTTAAAACATCAAAGGAAAAAAAATTGTCTTAATTACAACGTTTAAAACTGCTTCTGATTATAATTTTTAAAATTTCGTCACAAATTTGGAGAATATATATATATTTTTTGTTATTATTGTATTATATCAATTTTACAAATAAGTAATTAATTGCTAAATAATTATCAGTTTTTATTTTTAATCAATATATATATATATATATATATATATATATATACATGTTTTGTGAGTTGTTGAAAATATTAAGTAAGTAAATTTAAAAAAAAGGAAACATTTTTAGCAAATTAATTATTTTTTTTAAATTTGCTTTAAAAGTTCAATTGTACATAGTTTTTTAATTGTAACAAGGATATTTTAAAATTAAATATATTGAATTTTTAATTTATAAGTTTCAGGTGGTTTATTTTTTAAATTCTGAACTGTTTTTTATATTTTAAATTCCCCTAAAAAAATAAAACGTTCATTATATAAATCCAACTAAAATTTACTGAAATTTATTTATTTTAATTAATACAAACAATTTATTAAACCAAATCGAGTCTGACTGGCTTCGTAAAATATAGAACTAAATCTTAAAATCTCAGTGCAAATTTAATTTAATCAAACTTAACTCTCTCAAACTTGATTAAAATTTTATCTGATTTAAAATTACTTGCATAAATTTTCGTAAACTGTAAAATTATCGCATAAATTGAAAGAAAGGTTATAACAGAATATTTTTCAACTTTAGAGAAATTAAAAGTAATAACATAACTATAGCTGCATGCAACACTCGTTTGAATTCTTTATAATAATTTAGAACAAGAAATTAATCAGTAGAGAAGGTCTTAGTAGGGACTCACTTTCGAATTGCATAAGCCCCATGCATATATCCACTATAAAAGCTTGACAAAAAGCTAGATAATTTCTTAATTGCTGTATCTTACAAAGCTATGATGTATTAATTATGTTAAAACTTGAAAACATGCATTCAAATTATTTTTCTGCACAAAGACTTACGGGATCGGCGTCTACGTGAAAACAATGTTCGTATGGGTCGGACCCAGTCGTCCCAGGGCCAGAGCAACATGATTGTGGGACTGTCGAAGGGGTGCGTCAGCTCCCAACGTTCTCTAAAATAAACTGCGGTCTACGACCCGCATGCAAGAGGACTCTCTCGTACCTTTAGGAGAAATGGATGTTGGGAAATTAAGGGGAATCATCGCTAGTGAATGCCCGTACTTCAGATCCCTTTTTCCTTCCAGTGTGGGTAAACATATGGGGAGTTTTTGTTTTCCCAGTGCGTCCGGTTTTAACTTGAATAAACGTGACTCAACGTGTTGCTAAAAGATTATATTCCCTGCGATCTTTGTTTTTAAAGAAAAAGTAGCAAGGGTTGGCGATTTTTGAGAATTATGTAAGAATTCCAGAAACTCAGATAAAATTTTTAAGGGAACAGGAAGGATTTTTAAGGGAAGGGATTTTATTAGACATTTTTGGTAATTATTCAGCTAGGGTTATGAAATTTTTATGCATATGTATTAAAATATAAATAATTCAAATTTCATAAAAAAACATTTTAAAACAAAATGAATTAACGAAATATATAATATATATATATATATTTATATAGATAAACAAATATATATTTCGTTTATATATATAAAATGTATATAATTGAAAATATCCAATTAAAATCTATTTAGAACAAAACTTTGTATGATTTTGTAATTCTAATTAAATGTTAACTTTTTAGAAATATTTTTATGCACAGTTACTGAATTTTCACAGGAATTTTAAGTTTTTTTAAACTAAAATTCCCTTTTAACGAGCCGAAAGAAAAAAACTTGGAGCATAAAATGCATTTATTATTATTTTTTATTGTTTGACCAAAATTTGTATGATCAGTTTCATTTAATTTCTCCAAAAAGTAAAAACATTTCTGAGATGGTTAAATCTAATTACAACATCATTTTGTGAAAAGTTATTAGGACATTCTTTTTTTTTTTTTCCTCTCAACCCTTCAAATATTAATTTTAAGGAGCAATGCATTTTATAACACTATTTTGGTCGAATATAAACATATATTTTTGTGAACGATAAAAGTAAAATTGCACGTTTTCCACCATTTTTGCTTATTTCAAAGATCCTTGTCCAGTGAAACTCAAACTTAGTTTTGTAGAATTAAGACGATTTAGATTAGATAGTTTATATACCAAATTATTCAATTTATTTCAATGATATTTCTCTGTTATTATTATTATTCTTGTTACATTTGGTAATCAGCTGGTTCGCCGGATTTAAATCTAGCTAACACTTTTAATTAAATATTTTATGTAGAGGTTACTTATGCCTTTTTCAGCAAAATATTTTTAAGCTTCAAATTTCGAGTCATGTAACCCGTACTATTTTAGAAGCCTTCTTTATGTTCTTTGTACTATGCATTTCCCGACTTTTTGTTATCTACCCAAGCATTTGAAGTTAAATTTGAAACCGAAATGATCAAATTTGAACTTATAATATTATTTGCAAACACCAAGCAAATTATTTTAATTATGAATGCAAAAAATAAAATGGTTCAGCACTGAAATATTATATATAACACAGAATATATATTTTTTAATTTGTGCAATTTTTCAAAGATATACCATTTCTGTACAATGAATCATAAATTTCTTTGAATAACCTTAGAGTTTAGTTTTCCAATTTTAATTTCAAAGGGATTTAAATAAACACAGATATTCACTTTCTTTTTGGCATCAATCAATAAACATACGCCTGAAAAAATGCTTGATGTTTAATTTTACGAAATTCATCGGTACTTTGAACCATGTAGTAAAATATTCTTGAAATTGTAACTTTTAAATTAAAAAAAAGCATTTCAGTCTTCTGCGACCCAAATTGGACCAAGTTATAAGGGATATCATTATTTTAAGACAATCAACAATTTTATTATTTTAGGTCATTCAAACTTGAGGAAACTCGGTGCACTGATTGGCGTACCATCATCAAAATGTCTATGGTGTGGTCTGACATCGCGCAGTTTTATAAGATGATAATATTCATATTTTCATGGCTCCCATTTTTTGTCGTAAAAGTGCGAGTCTTTTTTTATTTGAGATTCAAGAATATTTTATTATATATATTTATTAGACCGATGGTTTATATAAAAAATTGTAATTCTGTAATTAATCAGAACATTTTTTAAAAACTACAAAAAAATTGTCTTCAAATAGATCCTTTTTTACTAATCAGCCATTTTTAAAATCCTTTAAAAATGGCATAGAAAAGGAATTGTTAAGAAAAAAAAAGGAATTGTTACATTTTATAGGCTTCATTCCATATTCTTTGAATATAGACAATAAAATTCTTTTAGACAGTAAAATTATTTCATTTCAAAATTTTGGTTGCAGTCAAATATTGCAAGTAACAGAATTCAGACAATAAATGCTTTTACGCTCAAATAGCTTTAAATCAATACTTATTCAAAATATATAAACTTCAGATTCTTTTTAAAATTTCTTTTTAGGTAGCTAATTAGCAAATAAACTTCATAAAACATGCAGATCGAGCATTCATCTCTCCCAGCATTTTTATTTGATATTTCAAACATTTCTACGATTAAAATAGATGAGGGTTTGGAATTTTGTTGGTGCAAATGACAGAGAGAATAATTTGTTTCCTCGGTGTTTCAATCTAATAATGGAGATAAATTAAAAGAATGCGTGTCTTCCCTGAGAACTGGGCGTCCCGGGTTCGAGTCTCGGGTGTGGCTGTTCTGTGTTCTATATGTGAGATGTATGAATGTGCGCCCCTGTAAAAAGGGGTTGTGCAAGTGATTGTACGTGTCATCTTCATATGAGCTGGAAGTCAGACTTCTGCCCTCTGGGTGCTCAGTTGTCTATAACTTCAGAAGCTACTGCATCCCCTTTCCGTCAAAACAGGACACGACATCATCATCAAATTAAACGAATTATATATTTATTGCTTAAACTCCATAATTATGTCAAGATATTATAAATTATGTTTAATATACTGTGATAAATAGTCTGATGTTTTTTCTTAACTTTGTTTCAAGTGATGGGAATTAATTCTTAATACTTTTTGGGCCTGCATTAGGGAAGGTAAGTCATATCACTGACTCTCCGACCCGCCTAAAAGTACAGGGATAAAAGTACAGAATAACCCGACCACCGTAACAGCAACACTGGCTGGAACTGGTTGAGTCCGAAGGGCCATCACTGACCCAGTACTACCCTTCTCTAAGGAAGTACGTCCCGTCATTGATGGGGGGAGCCAGACCCTCACCTTTTCGTGTACCCTCAAGGGCGGCGAGATCCATTCACCATGCAGAAAGCATCTCATCCTCAATTCGAGTTGCACCCCTCCCACCCACGGTGGATTGCATTAGGGAAGACAACAAAGCAAAAATGCAAATATTTCAATATACGAATTTTGATAATGCCAAAACTTTGATTTATATGTTAAATGAAGTTAAAATCAATAAAAGTTAAAAAAAATTAAGAAATGACTTTTTTCAGGTTATTTTCAAAATTGGAGCTAATTGTTTATATTAATGTCCGGTTAGAAAACAAAATAAGGGATATTGTGAGACACAGCTTGTAATATTGAGCGAGATTAAAAGTAGATTTGCCCATAATCGATACAGATCAATGAAGACAAATATATTTTTTCCAACTATTTAACTCTGATACTTCATTTTAATTACTTCATTTTTTTATGAGAGATTACTTGATAAAAATTTAGCAAAAAATAAACCTTTACCATTTATTCTTGAACAATATTCTTCATTAACAGTACATAATACTTAATGTCACAAATAACTCAAACTTTCGTTTTATTTTGCCGGATAAGGATCGTTTTACCAAAGTTTTCTGATAAATGACCCACTATCATTTAGTAGATTAATTGCAATAGGCTAGATAGAGAAAAATAGAAAAATTATTAGCAAAAAAAAAATCTTTTTGAAACAAATATCTTCCTGAATTAAAGAGGAGGGAATTTTTTTCAGTGAAAAGCACTGCAATAAATCTTGACTTGAATGGAGGCGTCTTGCTGAATTAAAGAAATAAAAGCTTTGATAATTTCTTGTGAAAAGGAAAAGAGCGTCAGAAATTAATGGTCTGAAGCGAGACATTTTTTAAAGGCTCATATTGTGTATCATTCAAAGTTTCCTCTGATAACTGATGCATAAATTATCCGACTTACATATCTATAGCAAACTTCCTTGAATTTTTCATAATATTTCATGTTGCTTAGAATGATTGGTAAACTTATTGCTAAATGGGGAATGGTCAGTGGAATGGTTATGGTGGAATGCGACTGTCGTTGTGTCATCGGATTTGCTTTGTGTGTGTTAGTGTGCTGTGTCTGTGTGTTTGTGTGTGTGTGTGTGTGTGTGTGTGTTGTGCGAGGAATATAGTTCGAGAAGCAATTAGGAGTGGAAAAAAAAATGGTAATGACAGGAGAGGGAAAGGTCAATAACACTTCATTAAAAAAATGAAAATTGGTGGTCGCTGAGAGAGGTACAGAAATCATATTCTTAAATCGGTTTTTTTACTAATATTATGAATAAAATTCCTATTTTATACATTAATAATTTAGCTGTTAATGATTGATGAAAAAATGATTTACAAATAATATTCTTAAATCAAATTTATTATTAATGTTATGTATAAAATTCTTAAATCTAATTGTTTCTTAGTGGTTTCTTCAAAACCAACCTAATTACAGAGGCTACAAATCATCTCTTGAATTCCTACCAAAAGCAACTTAAATCAAACTTTTATTTTTAAAAAATAAATAACTATCCCACGAAAAATATTATCTTAGAGTACCTACAACTACTACACCACCTCACATCCCCGTTCCTTGAGAGTAGATTGCTCCTGCTCAGTCTGAGATGGATGTGAAGGTAAAAAGAAGACATGAAGCGACTTCATCTAATATTCTGAGTAGAAAATGAGAAAAGTGTTTGAAATTTACTTGAAATAATATTTGTAATTTTGGAATTGTTTTTACAGCAAATTGACTCTAATATTCTCAAAGGTCAAAATTTTTTGGTTGGAGCAACAGAATACATTAAACAGGAGTCATATATTAAGATTATACAAGCATGTCTTGGTATCTAAAACGTTTTCGGCTGATTCTGGATCAAAGATCTAATTTATAAAATAATAAGATGAAACGCATCCTTCTGCTTAATTAAATTAGACACCTCCATAGACTACTGATAAGTTTTTGATTTCGAGACCTAGAAATTCGAGGTGCAATTCCATTAAAAATCCGTCTTATATGATGGACCTGAAGTGCAATAAATTTAGTGTCATGGTTCAAAAGTTTTCCCACTGGTGATGTGTGGAAATCTGGAGAGGAGGTATCCTTTCAAGTGTCGTCCCCTTCGTTTGACTTTGGTTCAAAATTACAAGGTGAACCCCAAAATAACCCTTGTACTGCTTCAAAATTTAATACGTTCATATAACAATGAAACCAGTATTCCAACTATCCGTCTTCATATAAAATTGTCTGAATAATACCTGCGTGTCTTGAATTTGCTTTCAAAAATTTAAAATCTATCCAAATACCATCGAACCTGTTTAAATATTTCAACATTCACTAGTTCACGCAACAAATGCCTGCAAATTAGATACTGTGTTGTTGCAAAACTCCCATACGTTCCATAACTAAGAATTAGTCTCTAACGTGATTCGCAATTGTGAGTCGCACCTTCATGCAAATTTCCACAAAGTTCTGTCGTCATTTGATCATGGTTTAGAATTACATTGTTATTTCCAAAATATCTCATATGTTGCTCCGAAAGTGACATTAATGTAATTAAAATAAACTGAACTCTCGACATATTAACAAATTCAAATTGGACTGTAAATAATAAAGCGACTGACAATACAAATCAGAAATAAGAATAGGAACACATATTTGTTTTACAAAGAAAATCCAAAATATAAATGAAAAAATGAATTCATGCAACAAAACAACAAAATCATATAAACGACGTATATACGGTACTAATAAAATGCTCTAATTAAACGTCCTAAAATTCCATTTTAAAAATAATTAAATTTATAAAAAATGTGAAAAATGTGAATTTATATACCAGGAATATTTAAAAGTAAAAATAGCATTTTCTAAAATTAGTAATATATAATCTGGTAAAATATTTTTTTACACTAGCTATTACCTGCGACTCTGTTCGCGTGGAAATTCTGATGTATATGTACGAAAAACTATCAAATAATGACAAATAAAAAAAATTAAACCTAACCTAAAAACGATACATTTAAAAGTATAAGCATATACGAAAAATATATAACATAAATATAATTTAATAACAAAAACACACAAAAACGTAAAAACAATTTATTTACATTGTATACTCAAAATAAAACAAAACAGCTAGTCAAGTTCGGTCAAATCCATTTTATTTATTGATCGAGATTGAGATAGCTACAAAAGTATTATACACATAATTTTTAAACTTTTAATTTAAATGAAAACACATTTGTCAACAATCACGGGCGAGCTTTCAACGCCAGTAGGCGTAACACACATTTCTAACTTTTCTACGCCAGTTGGGGCAACGCAATGCAAATTAGGAAATTTTTATTTCCTTTATTCTGTTTTCTTTTAATTTAAAAGTACTTCAGAATGAATCCGAACGATCGATTCATTAGCAGCATCTGATTTTCAATACATCAAACACACACACAAAAAAATAAACAGAATCGTTTGAAATAATCGGTCGAAATTCTGCTAACCCTAACCCCAACTTTATTGGGAAAAAAACTGGAGCCTTTCTTATCTTTGGCAGGATTTAGCCTCATCTTTTTGGTGTGAAAGTTAGTTTTTAATTAATAAAAAATTAAACCACTCAACTAGCCGGAATAAAAAGTAGCCTATGTTCTATACCTATCTATAATCCATCTTTGTGCTAAATTTTATCCAATTCCGTTCAGCTGTTCTGGCGTGATTGAGTGGAAAACATCCATCCATCTAAACTTTCACATTTATTTATTAGTATAGATATACATTTAATCAAACAACAAAATATTTTCAACAACAGACAATTAAAGAAATGTTGCAAGAACTTCGACGTGTGAAACAAAGTGTTTCAAACATTAAAGTTCTCTCAGTATTCTAATGCTCAAACTTTAACTTTTTTAATTAACTTTATTGTGTGAAATATTTTCTTTCACACAATAAAGCTTCATTATGAAAGTATAGATTATTTAGTAGCGTAGAATATTTCATCAACTTTATACTAGGAATCGAAGCAACCGGGGAAAAAAATTAAAATAAAATTTTTCGATTTCCAAATATGTTTGCTAATTTTTAAGTTTTTATTCTAGTACAGAACACAGGAAATTCGATATTATCTAGGAAATATGAATGCTTCGCTTTTGTTCATGTTTTTTTTACATTATTGCTTCTTTTTCAATTTTTACTATTATTTCACACTCTCCCTGTGAATATATATTTATTTATATGCCTTGTTCAAATTTTCAATCGTTAATAAAATTCTTTTTATTCATCCACTCAAGTTCGAATACATTTTTTAAACTTGTAGTGGATAACTTTTGATATCAATACATTTTTTCAAATATTAGCTCATAAATTAAATGTAATCAATTTTTAACACTTTAAACAGAGCTTTAGAAGTTTGTAATAAATACTGAAATTAACAGGCAGTAGTTTAATCGGAAACGTGCAAGGAGTTTAGTAGTTTTATGAGAAGGATTAATGAGAATGCGAGTTCAATTCTAGCTGAAATCGATAAATTTTTTATACTTAATAATTTTTATGATAATTATTTAATAAAAAGTAACTAAAATAAAAATTTTCTTTGCTGTCCTAAGTAAGAATTGATTTTTTTTACATTACTTGTTTACTTTCTATCTTACGCTTTATTACATCAACTAATTAATCTCTTACTTTTCAGGAAAAACGATTAATTATTTAATATAATGAAGTGTAAAGGCCTTTAAACTTTGCATTAACTACAATGACGCAGAATGTAGCACAAATATATATTTATTTGATTTCATTAAAGAAAATCCCAAATTATTCATCTTTCATTTTAATTATTTAGATGCCATCAAAATTTCTTCAATCGCATATTTCTAATTTGAAAGTGATACATATTTCTACATTTTCTCACCGTAGTGTAAACCAAGAGCACACGAACAAACAATAAGAAGGATATAGAAAAGTTATTAATTTTCAATGTTGTAAATGTTTGTAAGTATTAAAAAAATAAATATTTTTTACAATTTGCTAATGAAAGAACTTAATATTATCTCCATTGATAGAAATGAATTTATATGTATTAACACTTCCTTTCTTTAAACAAAATGATGAAAAATGTAGAAACCATGGACAATATTAAAACGTAATAAATATGTAAAATTTAACCACCAAATACAATTTTTTTTCAAAATCTAGTTAATAAAATCATATGCAGATTTAAAAAAATCAATTAAAATCATATATTCAATTTAAAGACCTTTATTTTGCTTCCCTTTTATTCTAATTTTATATAGTATACTAATCAACGTATTGATTTTGATAAAGCTAAATTACTTCTCATTTAATTTAGCTATATTTTTTGCAATTAATTAATTTATTTATTGAAATAGAATTGGTTATATTCTAAATATTATTTTAGATTAAATGTTTTTGCTTTCACAATAAAAATGCATAGAAGTCTATTCAAAAATTATTTGATGAAATTATAGTTTTAGTAAGATAAAATCATTGCTTTAAATAAGTCCCTCTTTTAGAAAAATTGATTATATTGTATTGTGGTTTTATAAATTAATTAAAGGATGTTGGCTGACACACATTTTCCTTAGCATATTTTTAAGGTCGAAGGAATTTGTTGATAATTATCAATAATTATAAAAACTTAGTAATCCAGTTAAATATCTTTAATTTTTTATCATTAATTATTCTAACGAAACAATTTCCTTTTCATAATCTTTTTTTCTTTATAAACTTTTAAGTGCTTAATATATTTCTTGATGACATCAGAATCTCTTTTATCTGCATATCTGCAATTTCATAATTGTTTTTTTTCTTTAAAAATGAATTTCAGACTTGAATGAATTGCTTTAAAAATGAATTTCAATTTACTAAGCATGAAAGTTCTTTCATTCCTATTTTTTATAATTTTCACTACTGGAAATTGTATAAAACTGCATATAGGTAAAAATATTTAATTAAATTAATAACTTGCAAAAATGTGCTAAATATTTAGCAAATTTCTTTTTGTCAATCCAAAAGTAATTTTTTAAATATTTAGATGAATTAATAAATGAACTTCTACTATCTTCAAAAGAATTTAATCATAATTGCGCATTTCTGTCCGGAGTTTTATTTTGCTTCTGAAATTAAGTTATTTAAATAGAAATCTGAACTACTGAAAGTAAATTTGATAGGACATAAAATTTAATGAAAATTTTACTGTATTTCCGATGCAATTTCTTTTAAAGTAAATAGAATTCCACCACTTTCAAAATCAATGGCTCATGTTTATACTCTAATTGATCTTTGCTTCTTTATACAAATTGTTGAGCAGAAAACCGACAGCAGAATTCGATTAAAGAATTAATAATGAACATTTTTTTTTCAGAGTAGCTCAAAATTGTCGAATATAGCTGGTCTTGAATCAATATAAACTCTATGTTTTTGGTTTTTCCACATTGGGAATTACATCAGAAATGTGATCCTGTAAATGCAGAGGGAAATCAATTTTGACACATTTTCTTAGGGTTGTGTCCATCGGAATAGAATCACGATTGACTTTCAAGTTTTTTATAACTCAGATTAATTTATTCATAAATTCCAGTATTGATTGATTTAACTAATGAAACTTGGATAAATGTTAAAAATTGTATAATTCTACACAATTGTTATAAAATACATTTAAATACCATGCATTCTAAATAACATATAAATATTTTTTAGATACGAAGTATCATATGAATATTTAATTTACTTATCACAAATTATAATTGAATAAATTTCTTTGAAGGCAATTCTAAAGCCATTTAAAGAGCTAGTTTTATTTTAGAGCATTATTTTTTGTAAAAATTTGCACACATTTTAGCTATAGAATTGAGTAATATCAGTGCCTCTTCAGATTTATATTAAAAATATAAGCTGTAATAAGATTAAAATTTCTTTCTTACTACTCTAAATTTAATTATGTGATCATGCATTATTATTTAATAACTTCACAGTGTATGGATCCATGAATAAGATACTACATTGCTTCTCCTGTGGTGAGCCACTTGACTGATGTGGTAAAGATTTTGTGAAAGCGAATTCCGAGGTATTCAAGCATTACTTTTGGAGACGCTTTATCGTAGCTATGGCTATTTTTAAATTCCTGCTCATCCTATCGGCAGCTTCTAGGCTCTTTCAGATGTTTTTTGTTTGCAGATACTCGGCGGCAATTTTTGAGACAAAAGACCATATGAAAAAGATTGCATGCATGTAATCAATATTTCTGATATATTTTCACTATATTTTGCTGATGTTCGGTTGAATACATTTTTAATACAGATGTTCCGTAGAATACATTATTAATACAGATGTTCCGTAGAATATATTATTAATACAGATGTTCCGTAGAATATATTATTAATACAGATGTTCCGTAGAATACATTATTAATACAGATGTTCCGTAGAATATATTATTAATACAGATGTTCCGTAGAATACATTATTAATATAGATGTTCCATATAATACATAGTAGATAACTTGACTAAGTCGAACTCGTCAGTAATTGGAATTTCCTTCTGATCCCTTGTATTTTTTACTAACTTAGAATTAGAATGTTGTATTAGTTCGAATTTATTTTGATTCATCGCAGTGAAAACAAAAAACAGTGTAAAGTTGTTTTTATTTCTGATTTGCTATCATTAATTAAATAGTCTACACCTGCAATTCTCATTTTTATTGTTATCCATTGAAAAACAAACATAAATATTTAACTTATTTGTAAATTTCTGCTCATGGTGCTCCTTACATTTCAGTTTTATTGTACGGTTATTGTATTCAAAGAACTGAATGTCTTCTAATTATTAAAAAAATTCAGCAAACAAAGATTATGGTTTTATTAATATTTAAACTATTCGTAATTTATTTTAATTATAATTATTATAACATCTATTATTAAAATTATTTACTCACTTTTTATAATTGCTATACTATTAGAACTATAAGAACGATTTTAAAAAGATTTTTACTTATATTTTTAATTTAGAAATTATTATTTTCATTTGCTGTACTCATCTTCAAAAAAAAAAAAAGTTTTTATTAGTCCGAATTTTTAGAGGAATCGAAAATTTTTCATTGCTTCTGATTCGATTATTTCATTCTCAAATTAGAGTGTTTTACTGTCTTAGAAAGTTTCACTCTTTTTCATCTATAAATCATTCGCTGAAGCGACATCTGCACATTTTTTTGGTCAGATATTCCCATTTTAAGTATATATATGATATGTACCATGGGGGAACTCATTATTAATAAAACATTATAAAGAAATCCAACTTTCATGGTATAAGGTGGGAATTTTTGATTAATCTATGGAAATGAATGATGTGGACTGAAATCTTTCTCTTTGAAATTCCTTAAGATCGTGGCTTGAATAATGTAGAACTATTAAGTGAGAAAAGGAAACTTTCGTAAGACAGTTAGTTGTCTGTCTCATCTGTGTCATAACACTCAACTGAAGGACAATAATTCAGTTTGCACAAAATATAAATCCATCATCATATATCAGTTCGATGACAGACGTATGTAGCTGTTATGCACTGAGACATCTAGCAATATCTTAAATAGTATGAGGAAACATTGTTGTGATTGTGATATCTACAGTATCGACTCCATTACGCAAAGAATCTTTCCTGCTTAAATTGTTTATTAAAAATTAAATTAGGGAAGAAAGTAAAGAGAAAGCTTTATATTATTTTTCAATCTTTCATCTTTTCATATGATATTATTATGATAGTAATAATTATTTTATTTACTGATGATAACCAGGAAATTGTTAGAGGATTCTTTTATTGTATCTATAACATATTTGAAGCGCATAATTATAATTTGATACAACCAAGCTGTATAACATATTACAAAATTGCTCAATTCTTTCCGTTTTTCATTTTGTCCATTTTCGAAACCACTTTAGATACTAATTTAAATTGATATAAATATAATGCCATAGATTATCGCCAAATGGCCTTATTAATTTAATTTGCACATAAATAATTACCTTATTTTAGCCATAGGTAAAAGTAATTAAGAAAATTCATATAATATTTTAAAAATATTTGAAATAAGTAAGAACTGTATTTGAGATTTTTGAACCTTATCTGTTATTTGTTATAATAGAATTAATGAGATGTTTTCGAATAATAAAGAAAGTTTAAGAGACTCTACACATTTTATTACAAAACGAAAGAAAAAATATATACATCATGAATAATAAAATAAATAGCGATAAAAAAAACTTGAGTACAAAAACTCAGATGTTGTAGTATGTCCTTAAATTGATCTGATGTCTCTCATCTGATCAGCCATTCCGTAGGTTATTACATGATCAGTGATACTTTGTGACATCCATCCCTGAAAAAATTAATATAAAATTAGAATCTTAACTAATGAGAGGAATAATATTATTTTTGGTTTCTAACTTACGATGGATACAAAGTATTGTAATCGCCAAAAAAATTCAAACTCGAGATTTTGATTATTCTTCATATTTCAGACTTTTCTGAATCCAAAACCCATATTTCTGGAATTATATTTTTTGTGATGATAACTCTGAACGTAATAACCCTAGAAAGTGTTAAACTAGACGGATGAAATTTGGTATATAAACTTAACACTAAATTTATAGATTTCTTTCAAATTTTGAACGAAATCCATTAAGAAGTCTACCCATCTGGCTGTCCGAAAACAAGTGAACAAGATACGTAATTCAAATATAAAACCTAAATAGCCAGATAAGTAAAATTTGGTATAAATTGAGATCCGTATTAAATACGAAACCAAATTCTTCAAGATATCAATAGTCTGTCCGTTTGCCTGTTAGCATGACAAATACAAAAAAAGATTTACTTTGTTGGAATTTGAAATTATTGTGAAAAAAAAAACAATTTAAATTTTCAATTCATTTAACCCAAAAAAGCGATGAATAATTATTGGAAACTTGCAATTATTATCTCATTTTCTTACAGTCAAAGTTTTTTATACATATTTTTTTTCTATCAAATTATTTCTCAACTCATAAGATCCCAAATACACTTTTCGTTGTAATTCATTTTACTGAAATACTTTGAGACCAGACATTTAATACAATCCAGAATAAAACAATGGTAATATTTTTCTTGGATCAAATCTTTGTTTACTTGGACCAAAGCTGTTTCTAAGGAAAGCTAAATGTAAATTTCTTTTTGTAAGTTCATTGTAGATAGGATACTTCTAACATTTTTAGGAATTTTTTTTTGCTCGCTTGAATATAGGACTTAAAATAATTCCATGCCCAAATTATGGCACATGTTCTGATTCAAAATTCAAAATTTTGAAATTATTATAGTGTGACATTATAATTTTGACTTAAAATATTGGGTTGTTCGGAAAGTCATTTCGTATTTTTTTGTCAAAATGAAAAGAAATTTTCGTTTAATGAATAAATTATTTATTAAATTATAAAATTGCCATTCTGGTCTAATACCTTTTGCCCTATTTTTGGTAGTAACATGATTACACGCTCATAAAAGTTTTGGTCTTTGCTGTAAAAAAAAACTGATCGAGGTGGTTTTTGGCCTCCTCATTTGAAGGAAAAATTTTGCAAATCAGTTCTGGTACTGATGTACTGTTAACACATCTTCTCCACACATATTGGCTAATTTATTTCTGGCTTGAACAGCATTTTTACCTTTTATAGCAAAAAAAGAAAAAAATGACGAAAATGCTGTTTATTGCTCTCCATATTTAAAAGGGCACCATCCAAAAACTACTGCGAAGAATCAGCTGCACTTTTTCACACTCAAGCCTTGCTATATCAGCTCTTAAAACATAAAATGATTTTGCGGTTTAAGTATGAAATTGGGTGCGAAAAATGCAATTAAATCCTTTGTCAGGAAAAAACGACATTACTTTCCGAAGTAATGTCGAACAACCTAATAATTATGCATCTTAATAATAGTATTGCTTACACTTCAGCTCAAAATTGAAAATACTGAACTGCTCCAAGAAAACTAAGCTATATAGTAGAAATACCAGCACTCAACTAACCTTTAGAGTGACTTGCATAAGCCATGTGAGATGAGTCCTGGTTGGATCACCTCTGTAAGGTCGTAAAATGAAAGTATTGAAACGATGCTCAGCTCTAAAATAGAGAATATTTTCATTACTTATGTAGCTATTATAAATCTCATAAAAGCAAAGTAATTTCTCTAATATGAATATGAAAATAAAACTTTTACAACATCAGCTACTTTCTTTAGCATAAAAATAGAATTTTTTGGCATGAGCCTCTAAGCATATTCGTGCTGTTTTTATGCTTTAAGAACTTTTAAATTATCAGATCGTTTTAAATTTATTATTGAGCTAAAAAATTTTTTAAAAATTTAAACATATATGCAGCATATATATATGTACATATGCATTCATTGAACTACCAATGACTGCATTTGTTAAATCAATTTTTTTGCATTTCACCATTTATACTTTTAAGCTGTTTCATTTCTTATTATTATAAATACAGTAATTGAAACTAATTTAAATCGATATGGAGGATATTAAAACAAAATTTTGCAATAAAAATATAATTGGAGGAAGTACCCTGAGGTCGTAGAAGGTAATGATAAAATAATCACTAATAAAACCATGTTTGCATATTCGGGTACAAACGCTTAGAATTCTTACATTTTGACTCATGATTATTTAAGCACTACAGAGCTTACCAAGAGAAGTTCCTCATAAAGGTGCAGGTTGATTTAGCATACAATTAATTAAAAAAAATTATTCTGTTACTTAAGGGAGGAACCGTTCTACAAGCTACTTTTCTTGTCCTGCACACAAAATACATAGTGTATTTCGTGTAACTGCAGCAATACATAGAGTTTGAAATCTACACCAGAAATGATTATTTGTTACAGAGCCTTCTATCATTTCAACGAACCCTTTCTATTCTTACGCTTCTGCTGGAGGTATCCATGCCGATATGGATGAGAAGCTGCCGGATACGTTGGTAGGTTTCGTTTTTCTGGAAAGACATAGTAAAGTTATTGAGTTGAGATACCTCCACTCCAACGATGGGACGGGAGAGGATATATGTGACGGTCTTTAGGACTATGCCGCTATCTGTTGTCAAGACGACAAGGCAGACGGCGCTTACCTAGATGACAAATCAGCAAACTCCGATGTAATTATATTCCATTAAAAGGTTTGACCTATACTTATTGACCTCTACCTATATTTGAATCTTACATTTTAGATCACGATTTTATATATCCTATGCTTAATGTTATTATAAAAATCATAAGAAGTGTTAATTAAGAATCGATATTTCATTGAAATCAGTTCAGTAGTTTATAGAGATGTTCCCAAAGGAAAGCAAGATATTAAACAATATAAGCACAGATTATTATTAAAAATCGTGAACCAAAAATATTTTAATAAATTTTTCCTTCATTTTTTCGAATTATTTGATAAATGACAAGCAATAACAGGCAACTATTCATGTCGCAAGCGCAATAAAAATAATAATAAAAAATTACATTCTATTAAATGAAAGAATAATTTTCCCAAGATGTTTTTAACATTTTAATTTTTGCATTCTGTTAAAATTATAAGCAGTAGAATTTTTTGACAATTCCATTTATACCTTATGTAAGTTGAATTTGGGGGAGCCTTTGGATGAGAGATTGAAAAACTTGAATGTATTATGGTGTCCCCTTTCTTTTTCCATGCTCTCAAATGTACGAAATCCCTGGAAATATGAAATGAAAATTTATTAAAAAAATTTAGTTCCTCATATTGATAAACAAATCAGTTTATATATATAATGGAAAAAATTCAATTTAAAAGTAATAATAACAGAAATGCATCAACGAATTTCGTTGCAACATTATAGTAAAAGTTAATACATTACATTATAACAGTCAATAATTTTTATGACTACAGTGAGAGTTGTTCTGAAATTCAGAAGTGATTAACTAAGTTCGCTCTGAAATTCTAAATAATTTAACCAAACATCCTGTATTAGTAATTATAATATTGACACATTGAAAACCGGACACTTTATTTCTTAATCTTATCCCAGTCATGGAATATTTTTTCTATTAAGTACTTTGATTATACGCAGTTCCGTGAAGTTTTATGAAAGAATAATTTATAGGCGTGAACTATTAAATGTTTTATAATTAGTAAATTGAGATTTTGATAACAGATGTAAACCCTAAATATATAAAGTAATTATAATAAATAATAGAAGGTGGTATTAAAGGACAGCAAACAATGAGCACTGTCTGTTCCATCCACAACGAGTAAAAGCCTCCAGTCACAAACTTAACTTGATGCCTATACTAAATTGCAAAAAAAAAAAAGTTTACTTTAATTAGATTAATATTCATAGTCTACCATATTTAATAATTTCGAACTATGATCATATGACAAAGTTGATATCCACTTTCCAAACTTCCATTCTCTACAAATGAGTTGATACCCCTCTCCCACGCACATTGATGTTATCTAGGTTCCATTATAAAGCATAATTTTGGTAAAATCGGCTTCCAAATGAAATACTTTCTAGTTCCTCGGCCCAGACTTTGTCTTTAGATCACCGCAATGCTCTTAAACAAAAGTTTATTTTGCACATAATTATTCATTTTCAGTTTTTGATTATTAATTGAATTAATTACTCCGACTAGATATTCTTCATTTTCTTTTTAGATTTTGAAGGAAAGTTTGAAAAGTATAAAAAGCGTTAGCCGGGTGCATGCATAGCACATATTTCTTTGATAAGTTTTTTCTTCTTTTCGAGTTTATGAACATGCTGTTACAGCATTCCTTGCTATTGTTTTAATAATACACCTCTTCTTTCTTCAAACTTAAGGTTTTGCTTTATTTTCTCTACCTGTATTCCTTTGCGAAGATTTTTATGATCTTAGTCAAGACAAAAACATGTATATTTTTATCACATCCATTTACACCAGTTTGGTTACAAAAGACTTCTAACTCTCAACTCAAGTCAAAATAAACTTTTTTTTTCTTTTTTGTTACAACTTAAATAGCTCAGTTCGGTTTCCGAAATGCCGTATAATAAGAAAAAGTTTCTTTTTCGTTATGTATCTGTATCGTCTCAGCAGAAATCTGAATCCATTCTTTATCATAAGGAAAATTAGTAATTACACCTCTTTCTTACTACCAGCTTTATATCTCAGTTTTTTTTTTGTTCTCTCAAAGTATTTTGCTTTATTTTTAAAATAGTTAACTTTAATAACACAATTGTAAACAAACTTTCTGACTATTATGCCATTTTTAAAATTTAAATCAGTTTATTTATTTATCTTCTGATAAACAAATTATTCAATGAACCCTGTTTTTCGAAGAGGAAAATAAAACTTTTAAATTTTTTTGCAGAACTTTTTTCCGAAATGATTGCTGCGTACCACCTACGCAACCTCTTTATACTATCTGATTTAAATATTTAATGACTCGTAAATTAATCCATACCTCCCCTAATTAGATTCCTGCTTATCTACGAGACATTTAAAATGCATTTTATTTTTCTGCTATCAAGAATCGTATTGAAAGGACTTACGCAGTTTAGCCATAGCTGACTTATGCATCATTAAACTACATTAAATTTATTTATTTCGAGGTCTAATTACGAACGAAATCAATTTACGAAAATTTAGTTTTATTTTACTCAAACCAAATATTTATTTGAAGGTATGCAGTTGTAGAATGTTACAAGAAAAATGCTGTTATCGGCATGCAAAAACAATTCCTTCAGCCAAATGCTTTTTTTTAACAATCAAGGCATTTAAAAATAACCTACCGGTTGGATATAAAGCAACGGCTAGCAGAAACGAAGTGAACGACGTTTGTGTTGTTGTCAATTGTTTCTACAACCTGAAATCAGTAATAAATCAATGAATATTTATTGAAATTTTTTGTCAAAAATAAATAAAATTCAAAAGTGATAAGTCATCAATGATACGTCCCTCAAGAGTCTGCTGTTAAATGGCATATAAACGAAAAGATATCTCAACGAAATTTTAATAAGTAACTTTGATTATTGCAAATTTTATACTATTAATGCTAATTCACTTAAAAGTAAAATTTAAATTTTATAAAGCTAGCACTGATATGTCACTCATAATATTTAAAACAATAAATACGTTATAAGTTTTAAAATTTTATTTTTTAAATTTATACTTAAGTTAGGCATAATTAGTTTTCATGAATTTTTTTTCCAAATCTTAAGCTGAAATTGCACATTTATTATTTTACATGTACTAGATGTGGGAAGGTAAGTACATAATTGAAAAAAATATTTTATCTGGCATGGTGATATTTTGTAAATATGTAGTTCTAGGAATCAAATTAAGTTAATCCAATGTTTTTTCACAAACAGAATAATTTCGAAGTTTTTGACAGGAGTTCATTGTATCTTTAAAAGAAGATAGAATAATTTCTTCGCCTTTTTCTTTATAGTCGTTTAAATTAGTATCTGATAATTTGCTTGCAATTAATTAATCAGTCTGTTTATATTGTTGAACGGACATTTGTGTATTCGTTTGATCACAAAATTTAGTATACATGTTTCTTAGATCTAGAAAGGTTAACAGAGCTATTAAAAAGCTTTTGCGATTTAAGTGTTCCTCCCATACTTTCTTTCCTCCCATAATTTCTGAATAAATTATTTCTCGAAATTTTTAAAAAATTATCTTAAAACTCAAAACATAAGCTTTGTAGAGATATCAGTTTTATTATAGTACAGCTTTTCTCTTATTTTTCAATCAATTTTCAAAGTTATTTAAACATTACTTTTAAGACGAGTTATGGGAACATAAGACGTAATTTCAAAAAAAGCTCTGAAAAATTATTTATAGTTTGTTAATCTTCTTAATTTACTTATTAAAAATTTTCCTTTGATTGTTTTGTTTATTATAATTCAGAATATATCGGAAACAATAGCAAAAATTTGAGAGAGGAAGGATATGTGAAGCATAATGTATTATTGAAGTTTAGATGTTTAACTCCATAAGAGAAATGCTTTTACTATAGTATCGTTATCACACCGTTTTAAAAAAGATAAATTACCACATTTCCTTTGTAGCGTCTTATTTGACTTACCCCCGATTATCACTTAAAAATTCATTAATATGTATGCCTTGAACAGAACAAAATGTTTTTTAAATGCATCATGGAAATGCGGAATGGTTTGGTGAGTGAACATTCAGTAGAGTCAACTCATACGACATTCACTATCTCTTAACGAATTTAGATGAGCACATTATCTAACATCAATATTAGGTCAAGGAGCAAGGTCTTGATGCTACGTCAAGACCTTGTTCATTCTGTAAAGTTTGCAATTCTTCCAAAATTTAATTGACGTATTTGATCTGTATCACGTAAGTAAGAATAGACCCCATTTCCTAAATGATGAATCACGTTGCGTATCTTCCTCATCAGCTGATTTATGAAGTCTCAGATTTATAAAGTTCGTTCTGGGGCGTTAATCTAACAAATCAATCTACTAAACCAATGGATTAGACATTGTGATCCGTAGCTTGATTTCTGAGATATACCAACGTATCTTACCCGTTTTTCTTCAAGGACAACTGGAAGGTCTCGTTTACGAGATGCTCAATGATCCTGTTAAAGACGATGCCGTCAGAGGAAGTACAACAATGAGGAAAACTTAAGAAATAAGTTGGAAATCTCCTAATTGCACCACTTCTGCTCGATGGCACGTGGGGATCATTTATTTAAAAAGTTAAATATCTGCAACTAAATTATTGTAAAGTTTTTGTAATTATAATTATACGTTTTGTATCTTTGTCCTTTCTGTGTGAGGGTTGCATTTAACATTAGACTGCGCATATTAATACAAAAATTGTTATTTTTAGATGTCTTGATATTTTCCCCATGTTTCTAATATATACCTTGTGTATAGATTTTCGGAAATTAAATGCTGATATAAAATTCAAAACATCTTATTAATTCAATCCTTACATCTTGAGATAAAAAAATTAAAATCAAGTTTACAAATAAAATTTAAAAAAAGCTTAAATAGTAAAAAGAGTAAGCTTAAACAGTAAAATAACTATACAAATTAAAATAGTTAAAATATGACTCACGTTTGCTTTTTCGACACCCTGGTTCCATTCTGGGGTGGCTTCCACATTATAGAAAAGCTTATTATTTATTTTTTCTGGAGGCATATTCACGATTCCCTGAAAAATTAGAAAACAATTTCATTCTTAATTTGTTTGCAACGGAAGTAATACAAATAACACTAAAAACATCAACATTTATTTGCTACATTGGAATTGAAGCAGGAAAAAATGGTAATTTCATTGGTTGTGGTTCATTTGTTATTTCATTGGTGGTTATTGGTTCATTGATTGAGGTACTTTTCGACTGAATAAAAGACTTTTTTTGGGGGGGGGATACAGTATACGGAAGAGGTAATTATCATTTTCAAATAAGAACGTTATTATAGGAAACAACTACTGAAATAAGCAAATAACAGTCAAATAAAATATAACTTAAGGTAAGAAATACAAGAGTTGAAGCGTCGATTTATGTCTTCCTTTTCTTTCGTCTTAAACTTTTAACTGTATTGCAGAGTTTGGGAAAAAAGGCTACTTAAGAATTTTTACTCTCCTTTATTTATATATTTTCATTTGGAAACGACCAAAATCGGATCACGATCCACAATCTTAGAAATTAATCTCCTTCAAGGGCATCTTGCACGAGATTCAAGTACTTCGGGCAAGAATTTTATATATAATATTCAATGGAATCTAAATGCAACTTACTTCATACTTGAATACTTTTCCAATGGTCGGAATTCTTTTGCTGGTGATTATATCTTCGCCTGATTTCATTTCTAAGTTCCAGTCCTTGCTTTCGAGTATACGCAGAGATTCATTAATGGAACGTTCCGCAATTTCGTGGAAATTACTCTTCTGTAAACACATAAGTTTTAAACATAAAGAAAGATTTCATGTTAATTTTTTTTTAATTTTTTTAATTTCTTTTATTCAAAATAATAAAAACTATGCAATAAGTTGTAATATTATTCAATCAGATCAAAAACCTCTTCCATGCTCTAACTCAATCATTCCGATGAATGTCTAATAAAAAGAGAAAACTACACAGAAATTTAATTAAAAATTTCATTTTAAGAAAAGAATAATCTGTTTAATATCTTTCATACATGATTTATAAAGAAATAAATTGATTATATAATTTTTTAATTGTAAAAAGCGAATATGAAATTAATAAGTTAAAGATACATATTATCTGTTAAGATATATGAAGGGCAAGGAATGTAATTTTTTAAAGTAATTATTAGATTCAACTTTTCTTTAAATTTTTTGTTAAATCGATTTTTAATATACCAAAAATATAAATAAAAGTAAATCGTGCTCATTTTTTCCTTTTAAAATGATATAAAACTTGGAAAAAATAACAAAATCCTAATATTCCTTTGAATTTAAAATATGAAAAATCTGAGCAATTGGAAAACGTAAAACTTGTGAAGATTATATTAAGAGAAATTTCAGCAAAAAATATTACGTAAAAATTTTCTATTCTTGAAACTTTAATGAAACACAAAAATAGTTTATAACAAAAATCAAATATTTACAGCTTCTTGGAAAATATTTACATTCCCTTATTTTTACTCAAATAATTTTTAGAAATAATTTATATAAGCAATATTTTATAATAGTCTGCCTCCATTATTAACTTACGAAAGTATTCACAGAAAGTTTCAATGGAATACAAATATGCATATAAAGAACAATGTTTTCATATAAAGAATTGCACATATTGCTATGTATTTATTGATACATTGAAATATATGCTGAAGTATCATCATCTTTAAGTCATTTAAAACTTCAATTTTGATAATGAATTAAATTATTTATGATCAATTAATAAAAAAAGAAAATACTGTGTGATAATTAAACATTCAAAATACTCTCAATTTTTAAGTAAAATTTTTCAGTACTTATAGAATTTATAACTCAAAGTGAATTTTGGAAGTTGTTCTAGGATAAAAGTTATTCAAAATGCAATGCAGATATTTGTATGAGGAATAAATGCTGATCTACAATATTTTCTACTCTCTTTTTCAAACTCTCAAAAAGACCAAACCATTCCAATTTCTATTTACTAAGCCTAATAACACTTTTTTCTTCAGTTTAATTATCACTTGAAAGAAAGCCAGGACTTCGAAATCTCTGAATTCATGAAATCAATTTATATGTGTTACAATCTCATGACAGATACAACTGCTGTATCATTTTAGAATTTAATTGTATGTTATCATTTGGTATTCTGTAACGCACGAATATAAAGTGAATCCATTACTAAAGCATTCAATGTATATTTTAAAAATGCCACTTCAATCGGGATTTGAAATAGAAAAGAGCAAATAATAACTTTGCAATTGGCAAAACACAATTTTCAATTCCCCCAAACCCCAATCATATAACCAATTTAAATGATTGTTTCTCTTTAGTAAGAAGATTTTCTGCTCAAATATATAAAATAATTTTTTGTTTAAAAAAGTTTAAACATATTAAAAATTAAAAATCAATAATTTGCAAGCCGATTGTCCGTATTTCTGCTTTATTCTATTTTAAATTCATTTCCTTTAAAAGTTGCATTGTTTGTGCTATCTATATATCAAACCCTTTTTCTTCTTAAAATCTAATTCATATGTCATTAAATCACAAAGGTTGATAACAGACAATATCTTCGGCATCCTTATCTGGAAAGGTCGAAGGCATTGCGCTCCTGAGTGCAGTTTCAATTTCTTATCATTTCTTTACGAGTGCAAGTGTACTAAATTTGCACTCGTTTTAACAAAGGGTGAGCCTTCATTTGACAGTACGTTTCTTCCAGAATATCAGGCTGAGGTACTCACTGTTTTTCGTCCAGTTATCAGTAATAAGAGCTCTTCTATAAAAATGTCAGTTGAAAAAAAAAAAGAATATCGAAATCATACAAACAACGAACTTGCTTCCAACAACGTGCTGTTTTAAAATGTGCGAAGGAGAAAAACATTGATTACATTCTTTAATTTTTCAAAAGATGAAAGATTACACTTTATATGATATATTTTTGACAACAGTTAGTTGAATGTTTTGATAAGGACTTCACAACCTCTACTTTCTGCTGATTTTAATTATTAAAAGAAATCCGAGGAACTTTTTAAATGTGTCGAGGAGAATGTAAATTTTATTTACATTCTATCTAATATATATATTTATACATATATATTTCGTATACATCGGAATCCAGTCATATTCAAGAACTAGAATTAATGATATTTAACTCGTGAATTAATTAATTAAAATTATTTTCGGTTATAAAAACTTGTTTACTTTTCATACTAAGCTTTTTAAAAAATAATTATGTAAAGAATTCTGGTCACTTATTCCTCTCCTATTGCGTACTTGCATTTTTTATTATTTATTATTTCAGGGGTAGCGATCTTCCTTGTGATCTGAGCGTCCTGGGTTCGAGTTCCGGTTCAGAAATGGTTGTTCTTCCCCCTACGTTCTGTCTCTGAAGTGTGTGAAAGAGAAAGATTGAAAGAAAATTAAAAATCATGCGCCGTAGAGTTTAGATTGGTCAATAAAATGGTTAGAAATTCTATACTTATCACAAATTAATTTACGAACTCAATTGACAACTTTCATCTCCAATCTTAACATTTTCTCTGACTAATTGAGCTTCAGAGAAAAAATATTCTATGCATATATTTTAATTTTTTAAATAGCATACTGAGCTGGATAAATTTCTTGCTTACAACGAAACCATTCTATTCTTTTCTCAATTTAATAGATGAAACTTTCAGCATCTGTTCAAAAATCACATTTTCAATGAAAATATTCAGATTAGTGAAGATTATTTGTTTGTTATAAGTCGACATAATACTTCTAAAAAATGTTTAATGCCATTTTAAGATGCTGACTCCAAGATGGAAGAAAACTGAAAACTCTCATAGGAAGTTAAACTTTTCATTTGTCAGATATTCCTAACACCTATTATCACTGTTCATATCTTATCTGCAGGATAGGAAATCACACCTAAAAAAATGATTTCCTCAAAATCAACTTGAAATTATTCATTTTGTCCTCTAAAATATGGAAGTTAACTAAATTTCTAGAGCACTTAGACTGTTTTGAAGCAAAAAAAGTCCTTTACATGTTCGCAGATATGAATGCACTTGCATTCATTTTCATTCTTATGCTTGATAAAATGAGTGACGTAACATTCAAATTTATAGGTCATAAAATCATGCATTTGATTCTTTCAGTGGCTCTTATGACGTAATCTACTCTCGAAACTGCAACCAGTTCACCCAAATCTCATAAGTTTAAGAAATCTTTTCATGAATAATTTCGTATTGAAAACGGAAACAGGCAGATTATCGAAATAAAGAAAGGGGCCGTGGTGGCCTGGTGGTAAGGTCTCGGCTTCGGAACCGGAGGGTTTTAGGTTCGAGACTCGATTCGACCGAAGAACCAACGTGTGAGGGGCCTCTTGCACGTTAAATCTGTCAGGCCAAACGTCCTCCCGTTGGTGTGGTGTGGAGAGAGGGGTGCTAGTTCAGGTATCATCCTAGTCATCTGATCGAGGTTCAAAATTACGAGGTCCGTCCACAAATAGCCCTCGTGTTGCTTTAAATGGGACGTTAATATAACTAAACTAAACGAAATAGGGAAAACTGTCATTCAAAATATTCTATATTACTTTAGTACTAAACGCTGTTAAATGTAGTACTGCAAATATCTTGATCGAATAGTTTATTTATTATTTGTATAGTATCTGCTACAAATATTTTTCCGAAGAAAATGTTAAGAATGAAAAAATGACTGAGAATATATATACTTTTTAAAGCATTTCAAAACTTCCAAACTGAACTCAAAAAAATATTTGACTTCTAATTGCATATGATTTATTTTTATAAAAATTTTTCTCTGAATACTAATTGATAACATTTTTTAAAAAGTCTAAAATTATTTTATCTATTAATTGGGTAATAGTCTGGAAAATAATCTTAGGGTAATGGCTTTTCCATTTGTACTGTCTTTAATTAGAAAAAAAGCCTCAATGGCATTGAACAACAAAATATCTAGAAGTCAATTTTAAATGCAGACAAATTTCACATAATGAGCACCTCGCATATCAAGCAAAACACAATGTGAAAAAGTGACTCGCTTACAAGCAATGATTCAAATAGGGATATTGAGAAGATGTCCATCGATGACGATGAAGAGGAGACATTATTTCATCACATGCTCGATTGTCTGTATCAATCTATGATAAGTGCTTATTTAAAGGGTAAGCATAAACTGAATTTGCATCTACATGAAAGACATTTTGGCAGAAAAGCGTTGTTAAATGTGACTTCGAGGTTTCCAGAAAGTGTTTGTGGAATCTTAATCGACAAGATTTTTATTTCTAAACAAGATTGTGGACACAGAAGCGATTAGCAATGATATCAATGAGGTGGTAGAAGAACATAACCAGATCTACCAAAGAAATATTGGCTTCGTTCTGTTTCATAACAAAAAGCCGTAAAAGAGGTTTTGTCTGGAGAAAAAGAAATAATAGTTGCAATAGAACATCAACAATGAATGGAAATAAGAGAGGTACTGACAGCATGTCAAATTATTTTATTTGTGTTGAGAAACCTCACCATAATAAGGTTGTACCTATGCGCTCTACAAATTCATTCAGCGAAAAGTAGAGTCTCAATTTCACCAAATGCTGAAGTGCAGTTAAATACAAATGTTTTTAGACAACTTTCTAATTAAAAATAACATGATGCATTATAAATTATTAGTTACATTACTATAAATTTGTTTGAGTAATTATTTTCGGAATGGAATGCATTGTCCTGTTTTACGTGGATTCCTATGGAAAAATTATTTCTATTAAGGAGTGGTTTGCATTATGGGTGAAATTCAAGAATGAATTATGCTCGTTAAACGAGATTCCACTGAATGCTTTTCTTCCTCGAGCATAACTTTCAAAAGGCGTGAGTGATTATTTACCGAAAGGAAACAAACTATTGCCCTTGGCATTTCATCAAAAATAATAACATTTGAAAAAGGAGTTTTTATGAATTCTGCAATATTAATGTGAATACTACTTTTAAAGAACACAAATTTCACCAACAAGTGCAATATCATTCGCTGAAACATTACATAAAAGTGTGATTTATTTCATATGGACTGATGTTTTAAAGCTATTTATCATATTAAGACTTACTTTCAGAACAATTAAAATAATGTAATTAATTTAAACAAAATATTTTTATTTCTGTTTGCATTATATTATTATTTCTAGAAGATTTTTGTTGCATATATGATATATCAATAAAAACTGAGCTCAGTGGTTTTAAAACAGTAATGAAATAATATACTTATAACAAAAACAATTAATACTTATAAAGTGCTATACATTACTAATAAATATATAAGAATGAAATATAATCTGCAGGTTGGCAAAGTATTTCCCATCAAGTCAGTTAATGCAAATGTCAAATTAATGCGTCATTTTAATTTTAGGGTCCCTTGCTCATTTTGTAAATGAAAGAAGCATAGCAACATAATGTTAGATTGCATGTATTTAGTTCTTAAGGCTAGTTTGTGGACATGAGCTCTTATTCATGTCACTATAGCGTCAAGAGAATTGTCTTTCAATTCTTGGATTCAAAGCTGGTTCCCAGAATTTAAAACGATTTTATGTTACGCAACACTGGGGCCTTCATATTACTGCTAATTCTACTAATGTTACACTTTAAATAATCTTTATTATGGTAATTATATTCATAAAAATTTCCTTTAACCCTTCATCCAACCAATTATAGTGATTCGATGATATTCATCCTTGATTTGTGAGTTTTTGGATCATAATTTTTAGTTTACAATCAGATATTGCCGGTATATTTTTAAAGAAAGAAAGGAATAAATATTATGAATCTAAGCATGAATAGTGAAATTTTCCGGCTTGGATAATCGAGAGGTTAAAATATACTCAAAGAAAAAAAATCCATGTTTTATGATTTCCTTGCATTCAGCTTATTAAGGAAGAAATTCTAAAACCTTTCTGTTACTTATGCCGAGCTGATGTTTAGGAAACTTTTCAGACATATAATTTGTTTAGTACTTCATTATTAAGAATAACGTTTCGATACTTTCTTATATGTTTTGAATTTGGAAAAATCTCATTTAGTATCCATCAAATAAAAGAGAAAAACTTAAAATCTTATTGAAAACGAAACTTTTTATTGCTTCTGTAAACGAAAAAATTTTATTGCTTCATTGTAGTTTTCCTACTTCAGTTGCAATAGATTTTCTTTTGGTGAACTAAGCACTAGAGAATATAACCATACATTCATACCGTTTGCTTTAGAGTTTCTAACTGTAAAAATAAATATACAAGCTACACTGCTTTAATTTTCCTTTAATTTTTTTCGAAGTTTATCAGAACTGCAATTACAAAGCAAAGTAATTAAGGTAATAAATGGAAAAAGAGGTAATGAAATACAATAAATTCACAAAAGGTTATTTAACAAAGGCACTAAATTCTAAGGATTTTTAAAAGGCAGAAATGTTAATATGGGAACAATACTGTCGGTATCTGCTTTTGTGTAGAGGTGAAAAGAGTGTTTAGTAACACATTAACAAATCTCTCGGACTTCTATGTTCTGCTCTGTAAAATATCATTTTACGCATTAAACAAAGTAGTTTTCGTGATTTTTTTCCCTACCAATTCAAAGCCATTATCTTAAACGAATTTACGAGTTTGCAGTATTAATTTGTTCATTTATGGATTAGGAAAGATCAATTAAGCACTGCTATAAATACTTGTTTATTTCAATCACAGAAAATAAAAATAACTAGTTTTTTTTATTTTTTTGTGAAATATCTAACAAAATAAAATTTAAGCAGGACCGATTACTCAGTGAATGTCTGAAAATAGGTAAAAAATCATTCACATAACTTCTTTCTTTTTTTATAAAATGAATATCATTTTAAAATTTATTTCAAAATAATTTTTAAGCTATTAAAACCTATTTTACCACCCATGAAAATTAAATTAAAATATGATTTTAAAAATTTGAATATTTGAAAATCAGTTGAAAGATTTTATAAGTACCAATTAAAATTTATTGACCAACAAAAAAACTAATTTTTAACAATTTTCAAATAAAACTACTATACAATATACAGTTTTTTTTATTTTTTTGTTCCTAGAAGAAAATATTTTACATAATTGGATAAACAAAAAATATTTCGAAACCATCATTTTATTCAAATTTATTTTTTTAAAAAACTCTTAAACAAACAAAAAGCTTTAGCGTCAACTGACCTCCTTATTATCTAATCCATTTTAGGATTTGTTGTTTAATGGAAATATAATTGGTAAAAGTTATCAAAACCAATTCAGAATAATAAGAAGAAAAGAATTTCATACTATTTCAAATGTCCTTCACTAGTTAAGTATTTTAAAGTAAACAAAAGAGAGAGACAGAGATAAGAAGGAGGAGAGACAGGAAAAGGTAGAGGAGAGAAGAAATGGAAAAGAGAGAAAGAAAACAGAGTTATCCCAAATAAAGCTTCTCAGGGAAGACATTTTTCTGATAATACTTTCGGAATTATTCTTCATGTTAACTCATCCTTGTTCCAAACTTCATAATCGTAGTTCACTATTGTTTTATTGGAATAATAAATCTTTTGAAAACTTTTCTGTTATAATACCGTGAATAAAACATTTAATTGTTTGTTTGATAATACGTAAGTATAAACAAAAAATTCCTTACTTTCAATGGTTTCTGATGAACACCCAATTCCATCATCCACTGATGAAGAGTATTGTCAGAAATCAAGAACGAAATACAATCGTAGAACATATGGAGTAACATGATTTCTCTTTAAAACAATATTTATTTATCCAACTTTATATATCCAAATTTCCGCGTTTTGATCCTCTCCGCTTTTCTCTTAACACGATTGGTTGTTACTCTATTGGCGTGAAATCGCCGCTTGGCGAAGTGATGAACTTAAAAAGATTGATTTCATGACAATAAAAATGTAAATTAGGTATTCGTTTTATCTGTTGGTCAATTGTTCTAGCAAATAGATAACTATAATTGTGTCATTTAAACTGACAAATATTTTTTTCAACACCCTTCAATATCAAAATTATCATGCTGATTCCACATTTTTAGGATTAAAATTCTCTTCATTTTTATCACTACTAATTTCGACTTTTTTCTCTTTTTGTTTTTATAAATGCACCAAGTTTCACTCTAAATATATAAAAATATATATTATTTTAGTAAAATATAAAAAAGAAAGCTATGTTTAAGGTACAAATAATAAGAATAAAAAACCCGTCTTCATTAAAATTCAATCAAAAATTCACGAGGTTCTTCCCTCGAATTTCTTAGTTGTTTCAACATAAATAAATTATTAAAAACCTGTGAAAATTCTGATTTCTCTAATATATTATTGAGCCCATCGTATTGGATTTACATTGATAAACATTATCTGTAAGTTACCAAATTTGCACTTTCACTAAAGAATCGTCAATGTTCGCATTTATTATTTCGTAAACTAGGTGCTTTTAATCGATAATTTTGTTGCATATTATCTATGAAAACCATTTAAAAACATCTTAAAATTAAAAGTATTGTCTATATATGCTCTAATATGTTATAAAATACAGCATACTGAATTCGTTTCAACTAAAACTATCTATAAGGTACGAACTTTGCAGTTTTCACTAAAGGGTTCTCAATGTTTGTATTATTTTTGTTTCGTAAATTTGATTCTTTTAACCGATAATTTTGGAGTATATTATCGATTAAAGTCGTTTTAACAACATCTTAAAAACTAGAAGGTTTATCTGTCAATCCAGTAATAGTAATATTGCTCGCCTATTTGCGCATTCTATTTTTTAATATTATTTTCAGTTATAGCTACAGTAACATTCATACGGATAAATGTGAAATATCTAATACAACCTATACTGATAATATAGCCACTTAATAATTTAAGTGTTGGTTCAAACTTTCATCAAAAAAATATCTGTTGACATGGAAAAAATTGTGAAGAGAATGATGCTACAGCAGCGCATCAAGCTGAATCAATCTAATGACTTTTCCTATGGATGAGGAAATTCGTGTTCAGAGAGGTTGCACTTATTTTGATCCGTAAGTTTACCCATTTTTCGTCTAGTTATTGAATATAAGAAATGTAATTAATCATATATTCTTGAAGAACTTTAAAAATCATATCTTGTTTAATGGGATTTTTAATATTTCAAAAATATATAATGGCGTTTTTCAAAATAAGATGATTCTTGTAAATGTTATCAAAAAATAGTTAATCTAGCTTTTAAGAAATAAAGCTAATAGTGATTGCAGTACCTAAATGTTATTATTCCATCAATAAATACTTCGTTTAATTCCTTATCCTACATTACCTCATGTGTTTTTTGTCGATAGCTTCAAACTTCTTAACCATCTGAATCTTTGATAAGATTTTAAGAATTTTTTTTATTCTTTGAAGATTCCAAATTATTTCAAATAAAAATAAAGAGTCTATCTTTATAAAAATAAAGGAGCTGAAGGATGGTTTTTTGCTTGATAGAAATAACGATAAGAAGAAATGGATTTATTTCTAAAAATAGAAAAATGACAGAATTAGAAATTCTTCTAAAAATTCAAATGACAAACTCATATAACAATAATATCCATGCTTTTTTTCATTCAGAATTATCAAAAGTATTGTCATTTTAGTATTAAATAAGAATGGCTTAAATACTTTCAGAAATTTCATTTTATATTTTCCTCAAGCCGAGGGGTTATTCGCGTATACATAAACCCCATATCGTATACTAGCTACACAATAAACTCCTGCTTTCAATCTGTAAGATGGGGGGCTACGGAAAAAAAGCTGGCGAGAGGAGGGGGGAAGGGGCTGAACTGATTGGCCTGAATTTAATAAATGCTCGCTTCCCTTCCTGCCAAATTCTACTTTTATGAATATTTTCTGATCTCCTAGCTCAGGCCAGTACTTTTTGAATATTTTTCATATACCAAAGTATACATTTAAAAATTACATTACATAAGAAACTCCTCTCCAAAATAAATACATTGTACTCCATTTTAAGGTAAAGGTTATATCCCCTACCTCAATTATAGAGCATATAAAATCATTTTTACCCTCAGAATGAATACATACACTTTTTTAATAAGTAAAGCATCAACGTAAAGCATGAAGGTTTTATTCTCTCAAAAATTACCTCAGCTTGCTTTATCGTTCATTGATAAATTATTGCATCAAGGAGAAAATGCAAGGTTATAAGAAAAGTATCAAAATTTACTTTTTTTTTTGTAAGTACAATTTCTTGGCAAAGCTAATTACTTCTTAATTTATTGAAGAGAATTTAATTTTCCCCTAAGCAAGAAAGGAAGAAAGTCGAGCCCTCTTGCATACAAATCTTATTATGAGGTACAAATAAAATTACTTAAAAAAGTGGGGGAGGGGAAACAGTTTTTCAGATTTAATAGTATTTATTGAAAATGTATATAATGCATTCATAACTCGCTCGAAAATATCGAAAACATTATTCAAAACTCCAGTTTCGCGATTCAGATGATTTTATGATGGCAGAAAAGATTGAAACGCTGTTTTATGAATAGATCGAGAATATAAAATCAACTGGTTAAAAAGATATCGCTTATATCTGTAAATGGGAAAATGAAATGAATATATGCTAACAGAATGGGCAAAACATTAATTTATGATTTTCTGAGGGTTGCAAATTCTGCTAAACATTTTATTTCCTTTCACTTGGTGTAAATAAATAAAGCATTAATTTTTGATAGTATCTAACACAAATATATCTATTGCATAAGTTTAAAAAAAGGCAATTTCGGATTAATCATATATATTTAAAACGTTCATATATTATTATTTTTACTTAAAAGAAAATTATAAACACATTTCAGAGGAATCGTATAGTTTGATTTCTAAAAATAATAAGACAAAAGATTCTGAAATGCAGTCAGTAAAGTCTTTTGTTAATAAGATCATTACTTCTAGACATGCCGAGCAAAGGAAATTGAATTAAATCACTTTTACACATCTCCTATAAATGAAATTCATTAAAGAATAGGGCGGCAAAGCTGGTGACCGGTTATTCCAACATATCCATCTTCGTACACATTTTTTAAAAGGAACATCAAGGGCATTTTTCTTTAAACTGTCAAGAACAATGAATTTTTGATACTCAAAATTAACAAAATGCAGTTAAACCTGTTATACAGAATTGCCCTACCTTAAGTAATTGTGAAGTGTTAAGAAAAGCGACACTGCTTTAACATGCATGCGCATTAGAAATTGCTGGTTCACGTGCAGCTATAAGCAACAATCCTGTTTGCAAACAGGATCCTTCACGCCCACATGTTATTGCACCCTGTCTGTTCTTTACTCTCAAAGAACATCTATTTTAGAACATTCGTCGATTTCTTTATTTTCAAACAGTTTCATCGTTGAAAGTAATAAATCTCTATAGTCCTTATTTACATTGATTGGCAAAATCTCATCAATCCCCTTTGTCATTATTTTAATCAACAAAACTTTATTCTTCTGTTGAAGTACACATTGAGAGGTCATATCATGATTTTTGTTTAAACACACATTGAGAGGTTATATGATTTTTGTTTAAGCACATATTGAGAGGTTATGTCAAGATTTTTCAGCAACTAACCCTTTAAACCATCGATACCTGATCGTTTTTACAAAATTTTTATTCTTTGGTTAGTTTTAAGCCTATAGCCATGTAAACTGAACATCGAGTTTCGAGAAGCGAGGTAAAATTTCAGGTTCTTGTGGCTATAAACAGATAAACAAATCACTTGAAAATACGACAGATTGTGTATTAAAATTTAGTATTCTCATTTGCTTTCTTGATAAATTTCTTTATAAATCTGCTTTCTTTATTTTTATCAGTTAGAAGAATTTGTTTTTTTAGCATGACAGATTCAAAAAATTTACTTTGTTTCCCCCACTTTGATTTCTGTAGTTCTCCACAAATATTCACTCAGAAGAATATTAAAAGCAATCTTCTGTCTAAAATTTAAATTAACGAAGGCTTTACTAGATAATACTGTTAAAGGTGATGTTTTAAAATGCACTTTAGAAATAAAATGTTAAATGAACGCAGCATAAATTTAAAAATTAAGAATTTACGCTGCTTGACAGTGAATTTCAACTGTTTTTATTATTTATTTTGCGTTGAACACGAGCGATCATATCATATGGTAGTTTAAAAATAGCATTATCAGATTCTGCCATCTGACTGGGATTCGAATTTACAAGGTCCTTTCCCACTACCCCTTTCAACGTCTAAACGAGGCATAAATACACATATCAAATCAACTGTGTAGCGCTTATTTTAATCTAGGAAATTTTTTTTATTATAATTAATAGAAATAATTGATAACCTAATGAAAAAATATGGGAAAATTTAAAAATAAAATCGGAATGCAAAAACTGTATTGTTTTCGTTATTTTTTTTTCCAAGTCAAACAACTGCTTGGCTTAAAACGTCATTTTTTTCACCAGTTTGTTTGAGAAGACTTCTAGTTATATTCTGATGATGTATTATTTTCTTTAATTACAAAATAGTAACTGTAAATAGTCAGGGTAGGAGTGTTTGCGTGTTTCTACAAAGAAAAATATTGTTATTCAGTGGAACAAAATGTAAATCATGTTTTCAATATATGTAAATACAAGATAAGTATGTTTGTAACTGAAAAAGAACACGTAAAATGTTGTAATCTAATTGAAAAAAAAAACAACCCAAAAACATAATTATAAAAGAAGGAGAAATATTTTGATTTCTATGGTAAGACCTTAAATTTTAATCTAAAATCTGCAAATTCAAAAAGTTGTTAAAAATATTTTTAAAACATTCTCAGTTTCAACAGCAAATAAAATAATAAATAATAATTTGAAACTTTAAAAATAGCCTATAAATAGTCTTAATTTTCATTGTCTGCTTGTTAAATATATGCCTGAATAAAGGACTTAAAACAAAATTTTTAATGAGAAAGTTTATTTACGGAAAAATAGACAATTGTTCCTATATTCAATAAAACTTGGATATATCAAAGCTAAATACAATAAGAAATATTTATTCATAAACAATAATTAAAAAAATATTTGAAAAATTGGTTCAAATTATCTAAAGTATACTGTATTGTACTTACAAATGTTCTTAGTTTTCTATTAAAGGGAAAATTAAAGCAAACGAAGATGGGAAAAGATATAAATATTTTTTTCATATGATTAAAATAATATATTGCAAGTACTTAGGGAAAGTATTTCATCTTTGTCGATTATACCAATAAAGCAGCGAAACTCTATAACTACAAATCAGGTGATCCTACAACTAAATGCATTATTGCACTCTTGGAGAAAATTAAAAAAAAAAAAAAAAAAAAAGAAATTAGTAACAATCTGCTGCGGAATGTAAGTAAAAGAAGGGATGTTCATAAAAACTCACATTCCTTCTTAACCATTAGCCCTAGATTGGATTAGAATGAATTTTTTCTAGCGCAAGAGTAGGGTTTTAACTATGCTGCGTCAAACCAGAGTTATAATCATATCCATTAAAAGAGCATTAGCCAATGTGTGTGAGTTTAGACTTAGAAAAAATGAATAATCTTTGATCAAGAACTGTAAACTGACACTATGAAAAGATAAGGAAGATGAATGGGAAATAAATTATATTATTAATTTTACAAAAAGCGTTATTATCATGAAAATTAAGTCAAAGAATGATAATTAAGAAAAAGAGCAATGAAACAAGCAATTTAAAGGGAAGAATTTTACGTAAAAACCCGATTCATTTTACGCCAAATTATGTCAATTAGATTATTATTAGTTTTTGTTACTTGATCATGATTCAGATTTACAAGGTCCTTTCTCAGTAGCCTTTAATGACTTTCAAATAAGGCATAACTTTACAAATTACATCAACCATGTAAAATACGTTTTAATTTCAGAAAATATTCTCTTGATAACTCGCCATAACAGCTCCTATCTTAAAATATAATAAAGCGAATTTCTAAAACTTCGTACATTTTTTGAAATTCTTTTGTGAAATATATAAGCAATCTTCTGCCTAAAAACAATCTTACTTATTTCACTAATTATTTTCATACTTTTTACTACGGGTTTAAAAAATTGCGCTCATAATTTCTTCACAGGGTGATTAAAAGAGATCAAGCTAATCACACATAACATCTGATATCTAGCAGCACGTTGTCTTAAGCTGTATTGTGCAGTCATGTGAGTATGAATTGACGTGAAATTGAAAATATTCTTAATAGCATTGTAAAAAGGGGAAAACCGGTTATAAGAGGGAAGGAGGATTAAGCAAAAAAAAAAAAAAATTAAGCAGAAGCATTGGTAAAAATATTTTTAGCATTAAAACTCTCTAACAGCCACTGTAACCACTGTCAGCTAGTTTCAGTTTCAATGCCGGAGAGTTCCAGCTTCAGCATCTGATTTCATCGAAGAAATGAGGTACAATGGATATGGTGCCCGTAATCTTGACTCTAAGAGTCAAACGATCTCATTGAAGTATGGCATGGAAGTTCGGAGAAGGATTCAGATGATGTCCTCGTCTTTTTACTAAAGTTCAAAACTTCAAACTAGTCGCGAAGTAGCTCAAATTTTTCTTCAAAGCGAGACTTTAATATAGATAAACTAACCTAACCTAAAATTCTTCAACTTATATGCAATTGTAAAAAGGAATTGCATTCTTATGACATTGGCAATTCTTAATACATATGTATCAAAATTGTTTCACGCTGACGAATTATATTTATGTTAGGGTCTGTTCGACTAATTTACTCTCTGGCTCATTTCCGTAACTTTTCCTGTTTATATAGAATGAGCTATTTCTTTTCCCTAAGTTAGATATATTATTGAACTAAAAATTATCTTCCCTATGTTGTGAAATTAATATAACACTGATTAAGAATCCTTATGACCCCTAGTTTCATTTCTGTGTAATGCTCTGAATAGGGAAAATTTAACCATCAGCTGTACAAATTTAGCGGCTGCTTCAATTTACAAGGTTATTCTGTATGGCATTGTAATAAAATACTCTTTTTTTAAGACGTGACTTGTTTGATAACAAGAATAGCTTCATTAAATGAAATGCTTTATCGGATTTGTTTAAAAATAGAATCGAGGAAAGCCCCAGATTTCAATGAAGTTCTATCTCAGTAATTGCATTGCAACTAAACATTTTAAATATTCCTTACGATAAAATAAAATTTTAAAGAATAAAAAGTTAAAGGATGCATTCTTAAATTGAATGTACGTTGATGAGAGGGACGAGATATGACGGTTTTATAGAAAATATATTAAAGCTCTCATAAAAATTTATTCCATTGTGATGACCTGGAATTGAGTTAAATATTCTTGTTTTCTTTCTTTCTTTTTTTCAAATACGCGACTTATTTGAAAAACGAGAATTTCTTCGTTAGAAGAAATGCTACAAATGTATTCGTTTAAAAATAGAATGGAGGAAAATCTCCATTAATGAAGAAGCGTTATCTCCTTAATGGTATTGCAACCAAATGATTTAAAACTTGAAAATTCTCCTTCTGATAAGAAACAATTATTGAAAAGACAAAAAATTACAGAATACGTGTTTAAATTGAATGTGCGTTGATGTGACGGATGATAATTGAGAGCTTTATGGAAAAAATTATGAAAATTTTAGGAATATTTCTTCCATTGTTATGTACTAATTTCATTTTTTCACAGACATCAGAGATTAGAATTAAACATTTAATTACAATCAGCATTTGGATTAATATCAATTCAATAATTCTTACATCTTGATTATAATAAAGACTTTACACCAGCTACCAGGGTGGGACCGTCACGTTTGACATTTACTATTAAGTGAATGCAAGTATTGCTGTAGTCATTCAGTTTGGACTTCAGTCTTGACATCAACCTGCCAGCAATCTCTTTTAGAACTCTTGTCAATACTGCTTCGTTCGGTGGTGGAGGGATAGTCGGCTGTACACAAGAAGTCTCTCTAAGAGTTCTAAGAAATCAATCTAGTCACTAGTTATAATTTAGAAGATCTTGGAACGATCATAGAATTCTATCGCAGGCACTCTTGGTGCGTCACCAACCCATCTAGTTATGTAATCGCCAGTGTCCACTTTCAAAAGAGACTGCATTTAGAAAAGCAATTAGCGTACCATTCTCATCTCTATATGACCAGTTTTAAGTAAATCTTGAGAAGACAAAACGATTCGCTATAAGCTTTAAATATTTTAAGTTACTTTTCCTGAGATAACTGTCTCGTGATGGTATTGATTTAATTAAAGTAGGATTTTCCTTCTTAGATTTGCTTGTGAAGGAATGTAAATTATTTCAGAAATTAAGATATTTTATGCACAAACAATTTAGTTTGAGTAGTATAATATTCCTCTTCTTAACTTCAGCCTAATTGAAACAAAAAGATCAAATGAAGTTAATCCCCTCACTTGAATGCCTTGTTTATATCAGATACTTGATTATACGTGAGTCGATTATCAAAAAAATTTTATCCCACTGGGAAAAAGTTTAGAAATGGCTTGTTTCCATATTTACGTATGTATGAAATGGTATTTTTTTCTGTCATCTAATAATTATTTAGAATAGAAATTCAATTTATTCATATTTATCCAAAAACTCCCTGTGTTAGTTTATTTAATAAGCTAATCAACCGAACTCAATAACGATGATTCAATAAAATTATTAAAAATAAAAATTTCCCAAATGAAAAGTTATTTTATACTTCAAAACATTTTGAAAACTGACAGGATCTTTAAAAAAGTTTAATTTTATCAATGACAATTTTCACTTTTGCTATTACCATGGTGATTTGATTCGACAGATTAGATCCCGTTTTGTGATTCTTTGGGATACCTCTGATATTTTAACAATGTTCAGATAACTAGTGTAATACCAGGGACAGTACACCAAACTTCCACTACTTATCAGCATGGCAACTTTTAGTCCAAGATGAAAGATTCAAAAAACACAATAAACCTCAGATAATTAAAAACCTGAAGTTGTGATTTTTTAATCACAAAACTAAAAAAAACCTGCACAGAACTAAAGAAGCTGCTATACACTAGACAAAGTTTTTAACTTTTATATTTAATTTTAATTTATAATCTTTTATATTGAAATTAACATGCATTGGCTGTAAAAATAATTTGAATTTAGCATTTATTTGTCAATTTTTTTGCTATATAATATTCAACAAACTAATATAACAAAGTTATCCTTAAAACATATTAAAAATTATATACATTGATATTTTTCTTAAAATCCAGGGTATAAAGAAATTTAAATCAAAATCTGAATGATAAAAAAGATACTCACGTGCTCTCTTTAATCTGATTCAAGTCTATCAGATAAGTTTTGAAAAAAAATGTTTGAAATAAGTTTGAAAAAAATATCAGATATTTGAAAAAAATGTCAAACAAATAGTTTATGACACAAAGTACCTAAAACCAAAGTTCTTTCAACTATAGTGTTACTTGCATTAAAAAACTTCAGATTAAATTCATTTTATTGTAATTTATATGTGATATTGATACTTTGCATGAAGGCCGTTTGCAAGACGTAAAAAATGTAACCCGATTATGAATATATCAAGAATCCATTGATTCTTTTCAAGAATCAAATTCTCGATTTTCGATTTAGGAGTGTTAAGTGTTATTAACACAATAAAATCCAAGTGGACTGAACTATTTATGAGGGGACTGCCAGAATGTTTCGATGAAACAGATATTTTTATTCTAGATTATTTCACATAACATTTGAAAAAAAAATGTGATGTATAATGTATAATTGTGAAGTTGGACCTTATCTCGCCTGATCTACCTACCATATCTAGACAAATCAAGGGATCAAAAACTCACAATAAAGCGAATCATGGTATTTTCTGTTGATTGAAGTTACCTTGGAGTACCTAGGTATCGTCTTAAGTAAAATTTTATCAAAGACCCAACTTATGGCGGTAGATTTTCTGCTTGAAAGGCTGTCAGGGAGACGTCCCCACATTTAAATTTTGTTTATAAGAAAAAATCAAGTAAGCCTCCGACAATCAACCTATTCCAGCGAACAATTCGCTTTTGAAGTATACATATCCATACTAGTTTTTAATGCTGCTGCTTAAGATCAGAGCTAGATAACAAAACATTTGCCTCTGATTTGCTTTTATTATCCATGTCATATCCTTACCTACCAGGTCAATGATGAGCCAGACAGAAATTTTCAAGCATAATTGGAAAATTAAATGTTCAGAACTACTTTATTATTGTCGTGATTCAGTGATACGTCATGAGGTTCAGGCAAAACTTGAGAAAATTGCATTAATTATGTAAATTAATTATGTATAAATTTTGTTTCACAATAATATTAGATCAATAAATAAACGTTAAATATTTCTCAGAAGTATTTCCATCGTTGTAAAATTAATGTATTATCCATCTTACAAAAATTTTTTCCGTGGGCGGAATTTTGAGAGATTAAATTTTAAAAAGTCATCCAGGCTTAATGTTTTGCAGTTGCTTACATTTAACTGACTGACCGCCGTGAATAGAAAACATGCGCTAAATTCAGTTGTAAAATATCCATCATCGGCCAGCTCAACAATCCATTTTTACATGGAAATAATCTGCATGTGGTCAACTCAACACCATCATTGCTATGTTTTCCAATGGGGCAAGAATCTACCTACTTATCCGGAGACTCCTCATCTGCACACTCGTGAAACCCCCCACAAAAGTAACAAATTTAAAAGATATAATTGTCAATTTCTGTTACTTAATATAATCCAAACAGTCAGTAAGCTTTTATCTTAATTGCCGTAGAAATACCGAATCTTTGGAACAACAAAGGAGTACCTAAGGGCATATATAAAGGAGTACCTTATGATTATTGCTAAGTGACAGATTTCAAAACTTACCTAAAAAAATAATTTATAAAATAAATAAAAACTAGGGTAATTTGAAATAGACAGGATCAAAATTAAAATTTGATTTTTCCGAAAAATTTGAATTAAAAAACTTGGTCGAATAATTAGCATGACAATTCTTAAGATGAAAACGACAGTAAAAAGTTATCTTTAATATTTGCTTAAATAAATAATACATAATAAATAAATAGAAAGTAAGTAATTTTAATTAAAAAAAACAAAAAATTAATAATATTCAAAATTATAATTAGAAATATTAAAAAAGTAATTATAATAAATAAGTAGTATACAGTTGTTTAAATTCAACAGTTGTACATAAAACTTTAAACTAAACGGTACAATTCCCATCTAGAGTATTTAAAGCTTTTAAAAAAGAAATACATATATTGATTTTTTTACTAATATATTGCCCATAAAGTAAAACCGACATTTAAAAACTAAGTTTAATCTAAGCATTTATAACGGAAATCATTTAGAAATTGAAATAATTTTTTGCAAGATTTAGTTTCGACTTTGAATGAAACAACATAATTAGAATTATGGATAATACTTTAATATTATTTTAATAGGTAATTAGGAAAAGTAGATAGATTCGAGTTAAAAAGCCCGAATTTGTGGATTGCATGTATAGATATACTTTGTAGTCTATTGATGAGCCAGCAACTCAGATTTCTTTAAATATATAATGATATATAATGAATAGGATAAAAAGTCAGCCTTAATAAAGTCGATTATCAATCATCTCAAATAATTTATTATGAACCTATTAGTATGACATAATGATACAGGAAGAATAATTACTATTCTTCATTCTTAGAACATGTTTCCAACTTCTGATGAATTGTATTTAAAAACCTGCAAGAGTTAAACATATTTTCAATCAATGTCTTTAAAAAATTATCATGAAGTGGCAAATGAAGGGAAACATATAAGAGTGCGAAGTAACAAAATTTATTTTTGTGCTTAGTGAAGAAAAGTAAACACTTAGAAACGTTTCAACATTTTCTTAACCTTGAACTTGAAGAATTCAAATTCGACGTGTTCAGATTTCAAATTTGATAAGGTATAATTGTTTTCAGTTAAAAGATGCTTTCTCATGTATAAATTAAGACGAAATGTAATTTATGAAGATGTTGCTCTTTTACAGAGTGATAGGAACGATATCTCTCTCCACATAGGTGAAATACTTGATTTAAATCAAATGAATTCATGTATCAAAATTTGTATGTATGCATAAGAAAAAATACAAACGAATATATACTGAAATTAATTATTAACACTCCGGTAAACACAATGAGTAATAACAAGAAAATATCATGAAGCTACTTAAATTAATTATGAGGAAGTAAATTCGAATTTTTAGAAAAATATTTGAGACTAATATGGCCACTCATATTTGAAACTAAAATTTGATGATTGAGACAATTTTCGAAATTTGCGATTAATTATGCCAGTTCTCATTCTTAAATTTAAAAATAATTCTTTCCACTTTGATAACCAATTTCAAATTTTTTATAACACCCTTTTTTCACAGTAATATGACTATTAAAGATGATTTTTCACCTTCCTAGTTTTCTAAATAAATCCAATTCTTTTCAGTTTTAAATCAATTCTACAAAACCAAAAAAAAAAAAGATTAAAATACACTTCATAATTTTTATGAAAATATGTTCATTTTGATTTTGATTAATAGAATGTAAGAGAAAAAGAATTCCTAAAGAAAGACATTATTTTTCTTCAATACTGTCAAACATTCAAATGGCTAAAAAGTTTGAAACAGTCACCAGAACTCGTAAGAGATAAGAAAAGACTAAGTATTTAAAAAAATCTCAAATTTTGAAGGTATTACAATCACTAGTGATCTTATGTCGCCAGAATTATGCTTATGTAATCTCCTGTGATTCATTTGTGTATGTATATGCATATATATACATGAATCACAGAGTATATGACAGTTTATATATTTATATAGACACTGTCGTATACGCTGCTCTGTGCACCTTCTATCCGATGCCACTGACCAAATATCTCCCGTTGATTTGGTGAAAAAATTAAAGGAAGGGTGGGGCCTTGGTTGTCGTTCTTTCCATCAATACGGAACTCAGTTTGTCCCATTTCAATGATAGTAAAAAGAAAAAAATGATTGGAAGAAAAGTCAAGTTAAAATTCATTAAAAATGATAAAATTCATGGTATGCTTGAGAAAACTTCTACTAGAGAGAAACAAGAAAACTGCAAATATCTGCTTTGTTTACCTAATAAATATTTTACATTTAAGGGAGAATTCATCTCAACCATTTTCAGAACTGACAGTTAAATAAGTTTTTATTTCAACGAATTGTTTGTAAAAGCGCATTTTTAAGACAGGTTTAACACGTTGATTGTTGTGTCAATCATCAGTGATTCACACATATTTTCTATTTAGATGACTCTTGTTTTCTCCAGTTCAGGAAAAATGAAAGGGTCATCTAATTATATAAATAGACTTTTATCGTGGCTGTGAAATGGTTATTGCTAATTAAATAATGACTAGAGTCACTGTATTACCTGCATTTGAATATCTATTACGTTTTCACACATTCACATAGAAAATTAAAGGAACTGAAGTTCGACTATTAAGAACTATATTTAAGTGGAGGTAAATCTAGCTCTAGGACAACAATAAATATTTAAAGAAATTTAGTGTTAATATTTAATGTCAAATTCAATCATGGTATTTTTTCATAGTATGTATAATTTAACCATATAAAATAAATTAAAGATACAGAATGTTTTAAAAAAGTTGCAGCAAACTTTAAAAGGCAACAGAATCGATTCTCTTTTTTTTTTTTTTTTTTTTTTTTTGATAGAATGCAAAGTCAGAAAGGAAACACAAAATAATTGAACTGAAGTATTAGCCAAAGAGACAAGGCGAAAATGCAAGAATGAGGTGTAGGTTTAAAAAAAGTTTAAAAGAAAATAATTAGATTATTGCTCTGAAAAAAGATGAGCAATGACAATGGAAGTAGAACTGAACCATAAGAAAATAGCTAGTGATAGATATTGTTACACCTCTTACAAAAAATGAGAGTGTTCAACACACAGCTGAAATGTAACTTTCAAACGCGGCTTTAGTTTAACTTTTACTTTAACACTTAGCAAGTAGGCATTTCTGTATTACGATTCAAATTATGCATTCTGGGGTGAAAATATTTGTTTCTGGGCTCACTTAAGCATTTTATTCAACAAATTTGTACCATTTCTTTAGAAATCGTCTGTACATCTTAATCTGAATATTTAAACTTTAGAATGTATGAAATTCACTTCAACTGTTTAGAATCTTACATATTTAACTTACAAAACTCAAAGAAAAGAATAGTGATTTTTTCTACATTCTGAAAGGGATGCTTAAAAAACATCTAATAAATAGATTTCAGTTAAGTGAGGCTTTATTTTAGAAGGACACTTTATGAATTAATTTGTATTTAAAGCTAGGAGTGAATAATAGAAATTTTTTATTGTCATGGTTTTATAAAATTTCATCATATTGCAAATTCTTATGAAATAAATTACTCGATTTAATATGACTTTGAATTGAATACAAAAGAAAAACAGTACTATCGACCATTACTTTCTTCCTCCGAAAGTACTTTTTTAAAATACATTTAAAAAAAACTAGTTCTGCCAGTTATGCAACATGCACTGGAGGTAAAAAGTTATGTCAGATTTCCTTTCAGACGCATTTTTATTTAATATAGTTATGCAGTAAGGTAACATCACCCATTTAGGATGCAACTGATATGGAACAAATTTATGCATTGCATTGTTTTAAAACGGATAATTGCATAAGAAGCATTTTGTTGCACAATTTGAGGAGTTATTTTGATAAATTTCCTGTGCTTAAAAGTAGTTAAAATTAGTGAAATTGAATTCCACAATATAGTAATTGGTTCTTGTTTGTATATCTGCATCCGAATCAGGTTCCTTTTTTTAAATGCTTTTCTCCGAATTGATTTCAAGATCAGATGCAATACATCGCATTTCAATAAGCAGTGTTGGGCTTTCTTTATTGTCTAAACTAGTTGATGCTGGTTATTATTTACCTGAAATGTTGATTTCAAATCTTTTATCACACCTTCGAGTAAGAGGTCAGGAAAATATCCATGAACATAATTAATCAAAATTGTTTAAATGGGTCAATCAATATTTCCAAAGAAGAGCACATTATCCTATAAGAGATGATGTTTTAATCAAATGTCGCATTTCAATTTATCTACATTCACTTGATGTAAATAAAAAGCACAATACTAATTAGATTTTCGAATCCATTATGCATCTAGCAGGAACATGGTGCTATATATCATACAGCACGCTGTTAAATAAGTAGCATGCACAGCCATTAAGGGAATTGACATCATTGACGGTTTATGCTGATATTTTAATATCCGACCGATAGGAATTCAATGATAGCTCATTAAACATTTTCCTGTATCTTTTTTGACGAAATTCCACGTACATAATTTATATTTTCTGGCATACAAATTATAGTAGGTACTGGAAATGTCAAAAACTTCATACTCGAGATTTTGAAGAATATCCGATACAGATCTCCGTAGATTTAAAAAAAAACCCCGCATTTTTAGTATTGTGTTTGTCTTTCTGTCAAACGATTGAAACAAGCTTGATGGATAAAATTAAGTATTCGGACTTTCTACAAAAATTGATCTCTCAAATTTAGAACGAAATAGGAATTCTGTCTTGATGTTCGTATAAATGCACATAATAATAATCGAAAAATACAATGAGTTAAATTGAGGAAATTTGAAATACGACTTTATCTTTCGAATTGTAGATGAGTAATAAATTTTGGACCAAATCCATCATGGGGCAAATATTTGTTCGGATGTCATTTCAAATTATGGTCTTCACAAAAATTTATTTTTATTTACCAAAGATATGGTGAAATTTATAAAAGGAATTTCCGCTGCCTGTTCGTCCCCATGCTCATGAGCTTGATAACCCCAAACTACAAGAAGTTAGAATGAGGAAATTCGGAGTATAGTTTCATCACCAGGATCAAAGATGTGTACCGAATTTTGAGCTAGATTCGCTTTAGAGGAGATTAAATTACAACAATTTAGACGGATGAATTTTAACGTTCGATTCCTTCTCCAAGCTAGTATATCAAATCAAATTTCAGAATGAATCATTCAAATGGTATACTGCCTTCTATTTATTTGGGACTGTGAACATGATATCCCAACAATGCGATTATCAAAAAATAATAATAAAGGAAAATTTATGTTGGTTCATTGGAACAAAATTATAAATCAATTTCAAACTTTGACCCGACTGGGTGGAGAATATTTAGTACTTTTTCAAAATTCTTGATCTATTCTACTTATTACATTACGAAACCAAAAGAAAAGTGCCATTTTGCAAAAATACAGAAGAAAATCGACAAGAGAATTTTTTCACCTTTTTGTGATTGGAAAATTAAAACAATAGGGGAGCTAGAGCGGCATATCCTTTTCTCTTCCAATCGTATTTTTATCATAAAAAAGTTTTTTTTCCTCATAAATAATAAAATTAAATTTAAAAAATCAAATGATTTTCTGTTCTAAAACAAGCGCATGTGTTTTATCAGTCTGATTATGAACATGACAGACTATTGATTATAGAGATACCAGATTTGGAACAAGAATACTTTAGAGAATGAAAATGTATACATCATGTCATTTATTTGCTTCTGAACATATTAGATAGCGCTAACATAAACCATTGTTAAAAATTAATCAATGAAAATTCAAACTTATTAAAATATTTGCCTGATTATGAAATGAATTCTTATTTTCTAACTTTATTCAATAAATTTTTTTGTGAAATATCTAATCGAATCTTTTTTACTATATTACGTTTAAGAGGAATTATATAAGGACGGGGAATTATACTGATATTTATTTTTATTGATATATTTTATTCAAACAAACATGCTGTTGAATATATTCGATAACGCAGGTTAATTGCGTCGCATCACTTTAACTTTACTTAACAACAGCATGTTTTGTACCAGAAACAAGAAATTGGAGTTGCATCATAAAGGCAGAGAGTTATAGATGTCAGATAACGCGAACAAGTAGTTACATTTTTATGAGACATGTTATGTAATTTAACTTCATAACGTATATCCATTTGCACAACGACAATTTTGAGAGAATCAATTTTCAGAATTTATATCACAATTATTATTGTTGTTTTTGTTATTTTTTTATTATTATATTGAGAGAAAAGGGAACATAATGGATGAGATGGCAGAAATTAAAGGTTTCTATAATGTAACCAGCGTCAAAGCTGGTCTCCGGAGATGGATAATTTATAACAGATGTAGAAAAATTAAATTTTAGCAATTTTATTAAATACTTTTATTTAATTGATTTTCCTAAATATTTTTGCTTATAAATGGTGAAGAATCGAAAAGAAAAACGTGCATCGAATAAATTTTTCGAGTTCATTAAAGTTTTATGCTTATTTGGGCTCAAGAAGAGTTGTTTTTGGATATAAAATGATTATACTACAAATCAAAATTGTAAATCAGAGTTTGTTGAACTTCCTGATACAGAAATGTTTACTTCATTTCTCTAAAGTAACAAAGTAATTTACCAGCAGCGAACGGTAAACAAAATTTTTATGAAAATTTTATTAAAAAAGTCATATTTAAAGGTACGATTCCTCATAAAGCATATTTGAGGGTTGATTTATGTTTATTATATGTAAGTTTAGTTTGCTTAATAGGTTTCTCAACTGTACATATCTAAAGGGGAAAAGTAATAAAGTAAAAACATTAAATATAAGTTTCTTGTTAGATCTGTTGGCTTAACTGTTGCTCATTTTTATATGCTTACAATTTATGACCATTATTAATCCCTATATTGGTCAAGTGCTTTTATGAGTTGAGTTGAGTTTTATGTAGTATATTGGCGCAAGAGCCATGTTTGGCTAAACTGTGCCAAAGTACTTTTTTGAAGAGTTTCAAGGTTGTCTTAAACCTGATTTGAAGTGGAAATGTACAAAAAAAAAAAATCCATTCGAATTTCCACATTATAATTTCGGTCATGGAAATAGAACAATTCTTTGGGAGTCATTAATGTCGAACTTTGAAACTAAATCCGTAGTTATTTCAGTCATACATAAAACGTAAATTATATTTTCAAAGTGCAAAGAAAAGAGTGAATTTTTTAAAAATTTACATACAATAAATCTAAATCAAGCAGATGAATCAAATATTAACACCAACAATTTTTTTTAAAGAAATTCAATATCAGATCGGGACTTTTATGAAGCAGTGGTACAGGTCATAGGGTAGTGCTATATACTCCAGATGTGTTAAGAGGTGAGACGAAGATAAAATATTAATGCATTATTTCTTTTCTTTCGCCGACTTACTGGATTAGTGTTAGGCGTCTTTCCCGTGATCTGGGCTTACTGCGTTCGGGCATGGCTTATTTTTACCCTGCTTTCTATCTGTCAGCTGCGAAAGAATCCCTCCTGTAAAAAGGGGTTGTGCAAGCAAGCAAACGAGTGAGTGAGTGTCATCTCCATATGAGCTAGAAGTGGGGCTTCTGCCCTCTGGTGCTCTGAGGCCTTTGACATCAGACGCGCAATTCGACTTAAAACGCGAGCTTGTCTATGAAAAGTGCCATAAGTTACAACAGCATTTCTTTTTTAAGAGCATCAGGCGAAAGAGAAAAGCAATGCTTTGAATCGGGCGCCATTTTTTGCCATGTTATTGATTAGAAAGAGCTTGATTAATTAAGAATTAAAATTCAAAAACAATAATTGATTCAGGTATCGTTGGCCTTATTCAGTATACATTATTAGGCCCCTAATTTAATAACACAATAAAACTCCTTTCAAATTTCAAAATATTTATAACTTAATAAATGTTTAACTTATTTATTGCCTCATTTAAGGTTATTTTTCATTTAAAAAAATTGGGAAAATGTTTATATATTTATTTATTATGACTCATGTCCTTGCACTATGTTTGTACAAAATATTACTTAAACAAACGCTTGGCTCTTATGGATATTGCGTTAACAGAATGAAACAGATAGGAACTTGTTCAATTATACTTGTAAAGGTTTTAATATTATTTTAAATTCTTAAATCAGAGAATTTATGCTTTTAATTGCACAATATTGCGCAATTATATAATTTACTCTACACAGTATCGTGAGAAGGATCAGGCATGAAAGGACAAATGCGACGACGTCACACTATAAATATCTAATTGCAAAATCATAGCCGGCGACCTGAGTTAGGGGCAGCGCGTCATATCCGTGATCTGAGTGCCCCTGGTTCAAATCCTGCTTCGGGCATGGTTGCTCTCTACCATGTATTCATCTGTGAAGTGTACGAAAGAGCCGTCTGTAAAAGGGGTTATGTAAGTGAATCTGGGTATTACCTTCATATTAAATAGCAGACGTACTTCTGCCTTCGGGTACTCGCGTTTTTTTCCTCAGAAGCTACTGCACATCAGCCAGTTCGTCAGCGGGCTTGTAAAGAATCATAAATAACAACTTCCAACTATATTATCGGAGCTATTCTGATGTGTTGATCAAGAACGGATTGTGTTTGATGCACAATGCAACAACAAAAGTTCAAAGAGATTATTGGTCTTTTGCAAAATTTTGCTTTACTCTCTATTTACTTTGAGTTGAGTTTTTAAAATTTGATTTTTGTCATTTGCTCCGAAATAATCTGTTAGACAACTTTCTATAAATGATCACTTAATTAAGTTCCAGCACATTAAAGGGCATTTAAACTGAAAAAGTCTGAAAGGATACATTTTATTCTCACTTGATATTTGCCTAGTTCACTTCCAAATTAAATTTGGAATGCATAGCATTTTTTTTTTTTCAGAAATAAAAGGGATTGACTTTAAAGTATTAGACATGTGCTCTTGGTGGTTTAGTGATAAAAGTAACGATGTTTTTCTGAGAATTTCATGATTAATATTCATGCAGGTCCCACTTTGTCAGGTTACTGGGAGAGGACATAAATGACAGTATTAAAAAGTCCGAATAATAAAATACAAATTTATCATTTCGTACTATTGAAAAATTTTGCAATATACACTAGAGTGACAAAAGTCATGGGATAGCAATATGCAAATATACAGATGGCAGTAGTATCGCAGCGAAAAAGTATAAATGCGCAGTTCGTTTTTCAGTGCTTTCATTTGTGTTCAAGTTATTCATGTGAACAGGTTTTTCGTGATTTATGGCGGCACGACGAGAATTAACAAACTTTGAACGTGGAATGTTAGTTGGAGCTAGACGCATGGGTCATTCCATTGAGGATATCGTTAGTGAATTCAACATTCCGAGATCCACAGTATCAAGAGTGTGCCGAGAGTATGAAATTTCAGGCATCACATCCTATCATGGACAGCGCAGTGGGCGACCACCTGCATTTAACGACCGAGACCGCCGACGTCTGTGTAGAATGGTCAATGTTAATAGACACGCAATACTTCGTCAAATAACTGCAGGAATCAATGTGGGACGTATGAGGGACGTGTCCGATAGCACTGTGCGGCAAAATTTGTCTTCCTTGGGCTATGACAGCAGAAGACCGACTCGAGTGCCTTTACTGACAGCACGACATCGCCTGCAGCGACTCTCCTGGGCTCGTGAGCATATCGACTGGTCTCTAGACCAGTGGAAAACCGTGGCGTGGTCAGATGAGTCACGATTTCAGTTGTTACGAGCTGATGGTAGAGTTCGAGTGTGGCGCAGACCCTACGAAGCCATGGACCCAAACTGTCAGCAAGGCACTGTTCAAGCTGGTGGTGGCTGCAAAATGGTGTGGGCTGTTTTTACATGACATGGACTCGGTCCTCTGGTGCAACTGAACCGATCATTGATTGGAAATGGTTATGTTCAGCTGCTTGCAGATCACTTGCAGCCATTCATGGACTTCACGTAACCACACAACGATGGGATTTTTATGGATGACAATGCGCCATGTCACCGGGCCAGAACTGTTCGCGATTGGTTTGAAGAACATTCCGGACAATTCCAGCGCATGATCTGGCCACCTAGATCGCCCGATATGAATCCCATCGAGCATTTATGGGACATCATCGAAAGGTCCGTTCGTGCCCAAACTCCTGCACCATCCGCACTTTCACAATTATGGACGTCTATACAGACAACATGGCTCAATATTCCTGCAGAGGACTTCCAACGACTTGTGGACTCCATGACACGTCGAGTTGTTGCACTTCGCCGGGCAAAAGGAGGACCGACACGATATTAACAGTCATCCCATGACTTTTGTCACTTCAGTGTATGTTCTTTAATTTTATTACATCATGGGCTTTAAGTAAAAATACTATCAAAAATCATTAATTGACTAATTCAAAATGCTTTGTTGAATTCATAAATTCCAAATGTAAATATGTAAAACGATTTATTTTACTAAAACTCTGCAACTTTTGACAATGAGCGAGAAATAAAAATCCATTCATATTCAATTTGTCAAATCGTAATTGAAACAATCAATTTTTTAAAATTCACTTTTAAAATTATCTTAAAGATTCTTTTTATGCATATATTAAAAAAACTATTCTTCTGTGATGGATTTTCTTCAAGGTTTTATCCTAATCATTTAATGAAAGGAATATCGAATGAAAGGCTAATCAGTTCTTTTCAAGGTTTTATCCCCATAGAAATTTGTAAAACAGTGTAACGAAAAGAGCACGAATGAAATTATCGAATCTTCATAAAAATTAAGAATAAAGGAAATTAATAAGGATTTATGCTCTAGAAATTAGAAGAAGAAATTTGGTAATTTTCGATGTTTATGAGATGATACAACTTCGTCATTTAAATTAATTTTATTATTGATTGTGATAAAGGGTATTTTAAATACACACAGTCATATTTTGTTCTCATGAAATGTTTGTTATTTTAATGTTGCCTTTCTGGTATTTGCTTATTTACCGTTATATCATAGAACTGCGTGAAGTCACATGCAGCTAGATGTATCAGATTTGACTATGTGACGTCGTGTAACTATGAAACCTCGTGGATTGATGCCATTGATTAAAAAAATTTTTAATATTACGGCGTAATTTTCAGATAATATAATAATTTAAGAGTATTAGCAACTTTTAGATGCATGTAAGCCCTGTTCTTTTTTAAAATTTTTCTTTTAATTTGCATTCTATTCTGCTTGGAAAATTTTGGAATTTTTTTAAAAAACTAACTTACCAATGAGATGAAAGTTGAAACTTTAAACATAATTCAGAACTGAATGACAATACAACATTAAATAGCTTTCTTGTCTGTTTATTATTTTGTTCTGTAGAATTTTGCAATCGTTTTTACAATTTTAATTACCGACAAATAACGCCATGCTAAGTCGTTAGCTCATCAGGAAGCTAGTTTAAAAGCGATTGAAAGCTTCACACACTCATTACTAAAAAGTAGAAATAATTATCTAAATAAAACTATTAATATACCACCTTTTTCAAATCTACTAAAAATTATAAATTTCTCTAACCCCATATAGATTCCTAACCTCATACAAACTGTCAAATTCATAATCACAAATTTTCAGGACAATCAGTATAGGGGCAGCATAAATTCATTTATATTTTTTAATCCGTTTTAAAAACTTTGTATATCTTTAAAAATTTTACCTAGATAATTATTTTAACTTCCATCGGTAAATTTTTACATTATAAAATGCTATTTTTGAAATTAATATTAAACAGGACATTTTTGCATACAAAAAATTAGAGAATCTCTATTATGCAACAATTTTTTTAAGATTTCCTTCTTATTTTAAAGATGGAAAAAATTCATACAATGTGATACTTTTTTCCATGTTTAAAGCATTCAGTTGTTTTTAAAATTATGCGAAATCCTTATATTGTAAGCAAAATTTTTTTACAATCTAGATTATAGCTTGTAAACCACCAGTTCTTCGAAATTTTTGAAGCAATTTATTTTTATTCAAAAGTATGAAAAAATTCGGAAGAATATGTGAACGATGCTAAAGTTACATTAACAACATAAAGTAACATTAACAATGTCCATTATCTCATAAGATTTTAGGGCGTCAGCATTAACAGCATCTATCACCTCATAGGAATGTGTGGCCCCTGGACATATATATATATTTCGAAAATCGCACCGCAATAAAAATGCAATAAACTCATTTTCTCATCGCGGCACGTAACAATAATGCAAGGAGTGAATGCTTGTAACTCTGAATATTTTTAAATCACAGCCATGAGTACCTTTAAAAAAGCAATAAGTGTACGAGCATTTTTGTATTGCGTGCTACAAAAATGTATGGTACAAGAGACATGGTATTCTTTTCACACCCATCTTTACCAAGTTCACTTTAAAAATACAATAAACGCGCTGATATTTTATTGTCTTGGTACCCATTAAGATTACTCCCATTGACTTCCCCATTTCTATGACCGTGTTTCAAATTAATACTTTTTCGTTTTTCACTCTTTAATTTGCCAACGTCGAAGCTAGAAATTTAAAATCTTGATAAGCCTCCTTATAATTTTAATTCTTAATTATTATTTTAATGATTGCAAACGTTGTTTTAATTAAGAAAATGATACTTATTATTTAAATGCATTATTAATAAAAAGGAATTATAACGTTATTTAAATATATGGAAAGATATTTTTGTAATGCGTTCAATCAACAAAATGAAATTTGGGAAGTAAAATTAAGAACCTATAATATTTATAGATTTGTGTTTGTTTTTGAATTAAATAAAGAGGCTTTTAATTTTTACAAATCGATATAATAGATATATTTGTTCATTTTAAAAATCTTCTACTAATTTTTAAGAGAAAATTAAAACGCACTGAAAACTAAAAAATAATATTCTTTATAAAATATATAGCGTTGAAACTCAAAATTCTAATTAAAACGTTGGATAATTAATATACAATTGAGTAGTACTTACAGCGTTGTTTTTTTAATGGTCATCTAAATATTAAATTTTCAAAAGGATACTGGCCAACAAAGCGTTTATTTTTACAATGTATTAAACACTGTGACCGAAAGGCACCAAAATTTTAATTCTGTCAGGGTAGACAATTAAAATCAATAAATCATGCCAAGTTAGTTGAAAATACATTTAATGACATTAAAGGACATGATTTACACGGGGACAAAACTATTTAGGACAATAGCATTCAACATATATGCATTAAAATAATACTCGGGGACCCTACATCATGCTTTACGTTCGCATCCAAGACATCCACTGACTATTCATGGCAACTGCCGATAGAGGGCCGAGGAAAACAGTTACCGTTACAATGGTGAATTTCCATAAAAAAATTACAGCAAAGCATTTAATCTAACCATATGCAGATAAAACAAGTTAAAATTCCAATAATCATTAATCAAATCGATTCACCGTTATTATGCACCAAAGAAGACTTTCTTTCAGAGGATTTATTCTGTGATGAAAGCAGCACAGCTGGTTTAAGGTGTAATAGGATACGCGCTTTTTCATTATTATTAATGAATGCTGTTCTTGTTTTTGAGACACAGTCTGCATATTAAAGATAATGTCATGTCATTAAAATGCCCCCTACATGATAAAATTCTACTAATACATCGTACCGAGTCAAAATGAGTGCAAATAAAATTAAAAAAATTTTAAACATCATTTATTACAGACGCATTCACAATGTTACGGGTTAGATAATTTTTCAACAAGCATTTTATTAGAAATTTCGTCTTTTTATAATTTTTTTTAACTTCACAATTTAAATAAGTAAAATAAGGAAGTAGATTTTTGATAATTTTTAATATGACTAATTTTACCATTAATTAGTTTCTAAATAGTTATGGAGTTATAATTGCTCATGACAATTTAAAATTTTCTCTAAGTTTATGATTTATATTCAGTCATTTTTTACGAAATATACTGATATTTTACATTAATAATTTCAAAGCATTCTACAATTTTTTAATCTCTTTCTTTTAAATTGACTTGTTTCATGTTTCTGGAGAAGAAATTTTGTGGTCGATTTTCCTCTCCTTTTCAGTGTATTATTTTGGAATTTTATGTTATTATTCTTTCTCAATAACAATACGCTTGTTCAATAATTTCAAAGCTCTATAATCAGTTCATCGATTAATTTAAATAAATTTTCATTAATACTTGACGCCACTTGGTAATGAATTTGATAAAAAAAATGAGGATTTAAAGATTCCATAACCTTTAATTACAAATAAAAGATTAAAAAATAGAAATAATAAAATAAACTTTTTTTAGCACACTAACAAAAATGTTTTTAGAATTTTTTCATTAACTTTTTGTTTGCCTGAAAATGACTTGAGGGTTTTGTATGACAATCATAGTTTCTGTAATTTTCATAACTTTTCAGCTTTTACAGTATGCAGTGGTTAAAAATTTGCGCGATAATTTTGAATCCGGGAGGGAATATTGTTAGAATAGAATAGAATGTTTGGAATAAAACGTATCTAATAATTTTTGTTAGATACTTTCAAACAAACGTAACCAAAAATCTTTGCTTTCATAGGAAAGCACTAGAAAGGAAAATCTTTCTCTTTTACGTGAAAGTACATTTTTGTCCAAGTTATTGTACTGAGTAACTCAAAAATTAGGAGCAACTTTAAAAGCCGATAATACGTAAATGGAGGGAAAAGGAAATAAGTCTGTTACACAGAATCTATGAAAACGACATTTCTTTTTCAAAAAAAAAAAAAAAAAAAAAAGGTTAAGGATTAACAATTTAAATTATTTTACATTTGTAGAACCGGTATATAAAAAAAGATATTGTTTAGAGCAATGCCTAACTAAAATTTAATGAGTCATCTAGAAGAGCATCTATTAGAAAAGGTACAACAGTTTTTAAGAACTCATCTTTCCATCAGAAATCGGAAAATATAGTACTGTACCCTTTACAGAAGGAGTGTCTTGCAACAAATCATTTAATCACAAGTGTTGCTGTCAGAAATCAAGATTTTCTTTAATCAGATCCTTCTTACTGTGCCATGAGTTATACAGGAATTATTGAAAAACACTACATGCTGTTAGGTTTTATTCCTTTGACTTATGACTTTTGTAAATATGAAGAATTTGTTTCTGATTGCTTCAAATAAAAAATGAATGGATAAATTGAGAAACAAATGCACATGAAATTTAAGATTTTTAAAGAAATCGTATTTTAGGAAAAGCACTTGATGGTCAGTAATAGCATATTGCACACTTATGTTTAATGAAATGTAGGAATATTTTAGTTTCTATCTTAGAATTGGAGTTTACTTATTTTCCGGGTTTCTCTTCGAAAATGGATTTAGATGCAGAGATACTTTTCAAGATATTACGAAGCTTATAAAAATTATGCATTTATTTTAAAGCCCTGTTATATTAAATATTTTTAGCATCTAAAAATTAATTAGAATTAATTGGTGAAAAAAATTTTGGTAGAATCAATGAATTAATTAAAATTAACGAACGAATGATAAAATTAGTTAAAACTAAACATGAAGAAAGACGGTATATTCAACTACTATGTATTTCAACATAATTCATAAATTATTTAATTTTATGATAAATTTTATTCATTTCAACGGCAAAAATTCTATTTTATAGTGTATAAGATATATATTAAAGATAACATATGATATAATGAATCTAGTCGTTAAAAACATAGTTCTTTAGCTAAGTTTAAAAACTCAAAAAAATCTTCTGTGATAAGTTTTTTTTTTTTTTTTTTTTTTTTTTTTAATCTAAAAAAATAATTTTTGAAAATACACAATACGAGATTTTGAAGATTCTAACAAAGTATTCCAGAATACCAAAAGTCAATGAGAATTGGTGCTTTCGACCAATTCATTTTCCCTACTCTTAATATAGACGAAGTAATTTCATCTTCGAAATATATTTGAAGGCAAATGTAATAGTTCTCTCAACGAATAAGAGTAGCAATTAGTGAGATAAAAATTTCCATTTAGTCGAAAAAATGAAGAAATAGATACTTGTTATTTGTAGCTCAAAGAGCAAAAATATGAGCTTGACTGCCAGGAAATATTGCAATAAAAAGACGAAAAGCTAAAAGACGCAATCTTGCAAAATCATTTGCGATCTTAGTTCAGATAACAAGAAATTCAAAAATGAGTCTGGGGCATCTTTACTTTTTGATAAAAAGTGGTTAGATTCTTTTACGAGGTTATATATATATAGTAAAATCAATAGTATTTCCAAGGCATTCCTTGTATTACAGCTACTTGCACATTCTTTTCTCCTTTTTTGTCTTTGCTTCGTTTTACTTTCAATTTTTACTCTCTTTTTATTTTCGTTGCTATTTTATAACTTTTTTTTCTTTAGTTTATGTATTATTTTGCATATAGGTATAGATATATACAGAGAGAGAGAGAGAGAGATGCTTGCTTGTATGTTTTATAAGCAAATCTAAATTTTTGTCCAATTTTGATGAATCTGTTATACGTGCTCACCAATACAAGAGGAAGGTCACAATTTTTCTAAGTCGAAAAGTTAATTTTCAGTTAAGCAAGATTTTGGTATTTTTCCACAGTGTCTTTCGAAACGACTTTTTCAGAAGAAAATGTTAACTCAATAACAAAATTTAACTATCTTTTAATGATACCAATTTTAGGGTAGTAAAATTTTTCCCGTAATTTTAACAAAATTTAAAAATACCTTTTAATGGTTTGCTGCAACATTATTGCAATAAAATTCAAATTAATTCCTCGTAATTCTTGTCGACGAGATTAAATTTTATTTTTCACAGAGTCACATGAGACGATATATTGAGTTTCCACATTTTAATTTATTATTTTTGCATTATTTATCTCTTTCTTTCAATGTTTCATTTTGTAAATAGTTAGGGCAACAATTTATTCGTTAAAAAGTAATTTCAGCCATTTAAAGATTTTATTTTATAAGTGTTTTATAGAAGGACATTTTCTTTCACAGCTACAAATTGATACTTTTTATAGTGTGATCAAGGTCATTTGCTTTCCAATTACAGATTTTTAACTTTTCCTAGTCATTTCACAATTTTTATAATTCAAGTTTATCATCTTGTAGACAACTTGACTAAAAAAATAAGAAGCTTTTACTTTTCAAACAATGAATTATTTAGTAAACTAACGGTTAGCCTTATTTAAATGGTATTCTGTTTAAGCTGGAAAAAAAGTGCAACTGCTGAATTAAAAAAAAAAAAAATTCAACTCTTCTATTTCGGCTTTATATTAAACACCGTTAATATTTAAATAATTTTTTCGGTTCTTTGTTTTATTTCGAAAGCAGGGATGGTAAAAAACTATTCCATTCCCGGTTTAATTTTATTTCTCACTAGCCGCCTTTGGCGACCAGCTGGTTCGCCATGAGTAATGCGTTCTAAAATTTTCAATTAAATCACATATTCATTAGCCAAAATTTAAGAAATAGTTAAAGTTAAAAGATTCAGTTATTAGTAGTTAAAGAGTCGGTAACTTTATTCGAAAAAACTTTTTGAGTTTAATGCTCTAACAATTTATCGATTATGCTTCCAAAATATTAAAAATGTTTTTTTCGGTGACGTTGCCAAAATGTTAAATATGTTTTTTAAAGAAAGCGAAAAAGGGGAAAAATTATTGAATTAATGATACAGATATTACAAACGATTATAGAAATATGCCATTAAGTCGGGATTTCAATGCATATCCTGTCTAAATTCAACCAGGTTTACTGTAAATAAAGATAATTTATGGAATTAATTATATATCTATTGCAAACGATCATAGAATCCATTGCCTTGCATTTATTTTTTTAGAAGATATCTCATTTTATATTTATGTTATTTTATCCAGTCACATGCTGAAAGTTGTATTTCTTTAGATTTGATTTGCGATGATAGTTTTTTTTATATGAACTTCCGGCATTGTTTTATTTTATTTTATCCAGTCACGCGCTCAAAAAAACATGGTTAAAATATTTCTTTAAAAATTCGTTAAAAATAGAAGCTTGAGTTATACATTAAAACACTGATATCACAAGTTCATCTCTTTTTAATTAAAAGCTAAATATTCTTCATTTTTTAAAGCATTTATAGACTCGTGCTACATACTATGCAGCTATTTACTTCATTTAGACGTTTTTATAGATGTATTTCTATTATCAAACAAAGCTGATTTATTTAATTAATAATATTGTAAAAGTCACAAAAAATTCTTTGCATTTTCTTTTTTTAAAAAGAAAAAACATATTTCATATTTATTTCATTTCATGCAGACTTGTGCTGAAAATTGCATTTTTAAATGTTTAATTTGCAATAATTATTTATTTTTTTAATTTGAGTTTTTATCTATCTGATGGCAACCTATTGATAAAAGATAATTTTTCCCCTTCCACTCGTAACGTGCTCCTGCAGATTAAATTTTATTGTTTTGTCCGAAATATATTGTTGAAAAATATAGTTGAAATGCTTCTTTAAAAATTCATTACAAATAGAAGCTTAAGTTAAATGTTAAAATACTGATACTATTAGAAAGCTAATTTTTTTTTATCTTTAAATTAATGTTAAAATCATGTTTATCCGATAATATTTTCGGAAGTTATAGCGGAAAAACGTCGAAATTTCGTTTAAATTTTAATTAATTCAAATTCTAATTAAAAATTCGAAAAAAGGGCTCCGAGGTGCACATTCCCGACTTCCAAGGTATACATGTACCAAATTTGGTAGCTGTAGGTCCAACGGTCTGGCCCAGGGGTGGCGAACGTGCGGCCTTAAGGCCGCATGTGGCCTTTTCTTGCCCAAGTTGTGGCCTTTTCATAAATTAAAAATTATAAAAATATAAAAAACCTATAAAACTAAAAAATCAGTTGATCAATTCCCCCATTGATTCAAATTACTATCGGCCATCTTTAGCTAATGCAGCTGCTTTACCTCGTTGACCGCAGTAGTCGCAACAGGAAGTGATGACAGAATTCATCACGTCACTCACTTCTCGTAGTGCTGTGGCAGCGCACTTCGATGTATAAAAAACGATTCTCGCAGTTGCATAAAGGAACGCAGCCAAGTAACGTCGAGGCAACGAAATTGCCGGTGTATAATTGTATCAACTTTACTAAATGTTGTTTATTTTTTAAATAAGGTAAGTTGTAAGATTTTCATATATCCTTTAATTTTAGAATCCTGTCTAAAAAACAAAAAAGGACTCTAAAGGACGAGAATCGATTATTTAATGAAGAATGGGAATTGCAATACTTCTTAATTAGTTCCAACGATAAAATGGTTTGTTTGTTATGTAGTACAGTTATAACTACAATTAAAAAGTATAATCCTAATCAACATTACATGACTCATTCGAATCATAAATATGCAATTCTTGAAGGAGAAGCACATGAAACTATATTACAACAACTTAAAAAGGAAAAGCTTCACCAGCAACAAACTTTCAATAAGTTCTTTCAACAAAATAATAATGCCACGGAAGCAACGAACAAAGTAGCGTACATTCTTGGAAAACGGGGGAAACCATTTAGCGATGTTGAAATGATAAAAGAATGTATTGTGGAAGTGGTCAAATGCTTACATCCAGGAAAAGTAGATAAATACAAACAATTACCTCTATCAAAAGTAACCATCACCGAACGACAACACGAATTAGCTACAAATATAAAACAACAGTTCTGCAAGATTATTAAAGAAGAAAATATATATTTATCCGTAGCATTGGATGAATCCACAGATAATACCGATTCAGCACAGGTTCTATATTTTATTCAAGCTATTACTGAGGATTTTCGATGTTTTGAAGAGTTGCTTGCATTAGGAAAACTTTCAGGCAGGGCACGAGGAAAAGACATCTTGGAGAACTTCAAAATAAAAATTTGTGAAGCAGGGTTAAATATAAATAATTTAGTAAGTGTGTGTACCGATGGTGCACCAGCCATAGTAGGAAAGCGAGAAGGTTTCATTTCGTTATTAAAAAAAATATGCTAATTTAGAAAACTTGATTTCTTTTCATTGCATTTTGCACCAACAAAACCTATGTGCTAAGTCGGCTAGTTTGAACGATACTTTAGAAAAAATTATTGGTATTGTAAATTTTATTCGATCAAGTTCAATGCGTCATCGTCAATTTCGAGATATAATAATGTCAGATAATGACACATTCAATGGAGACTTACCATATCATAGCAAAATACGTTGGCTATCATGAGGACAAGTTTTGCTAAAAATATTCACCCTGCGTCAACAAATAATTAAATTTTTTGAAGAACAAAAGAAATATTGCGATTTATCAGATAAAGAATTTTAAAGAAATGCTGCCTTTTTATGTGACATGACAATGAAGCAAAATGAATTGAATTTAAACTTGCAGGGAAAAACTAAATATATATACGAAATGTGGCAAAAAATTCAAGCTTTTCGAAAAAAACTTTTATTTTTTAAATCTTTACTAAGTCGATTAGAAATTTCTAAAGAACATTTCCCACAGTTATCGGAAATTATGATGGATCAAAATTATTCCCCTCAAAATTTGGATGAGTATGTTTCTGTTCTGGATATATTAATTGAAGAATATAATAAAAGGTTCTCAGATTTTGAAAAACTTGTTGTCACACTTATATTAACTTTCGAACCACACCTTGTTGATATCGACGTAGCACCCAAAGAATATCAAATGGAATTATTTGAGATAGGAGAAGATAATATCTTTAAATCACAATTAGATTCAAAAAAAGATCCTATTGAAATATGGAAGACTGCAGTTAGTTATCCTCGTCTAAGACAACACGCACGAAGAATTCTTTCATGTTTTGGAAGTACATATTGTTGCGAGGCAACATTTTCATACATGACTCAAATTAAAACCCGCCTAAGAAGTCAAATAAGTGATGTTCATTTGGAAGATCAACTTAAATTACGTACCACGACAATTGAACCAAATATTTCTTTTTTGTCATCCAATAAACAACCACAGAAATCCGATTAAATTTTCTGGATCGTAAAATTAAATGTCAAATTTTTTGGAATTTATTAATTGTATGTCATTTTAAAAAATAAACTATTTAATTGCAAAGAAAATTATGTATTTTAATTTTGCATATAAATCCCTTTAATTAAATCGTATATATATATATATGGATGCGGCCTTCTCAAAAATGGTAAAATGAAAATTGGCCTTCGAATATAAAAAGGTTCGCCACCCCTGGTCTGGCCTGTAGAGCGCCAACACACACACACACGCACACGCACACACACACACACATTGAACTTTATTATAAGTATAGATAGATTACATTAATATTCCCTAATCTTATCATGCAACATATGTGTAATTTTAAATATTTAAGTACTTTAAATTAATAATTAACTTTACGATCTGGGATGACAATATTCCGAATAAACAAACTGGTCATAAAATGTAGCTAACAGCCTACAGAGTACAAAGAAAAAATATATATTACGCCAGCTTCATGTAAATATTGCTTACAAGCACATGGCACAAATTCAAATTGAGAAATAAAATATTTTTTCAGTAAATTCCTTACATATTGAATGAAGATTAAACAGTTTTGCAATCCTGTGGGAATAGAGCATCTGTTATCTCTTTTTTTATTCATGCAATTGCTCCCAAACGTGGCAATGGATTTAGAGTTGTATTTTCAACTCTGAATGAACTAGATGACAAACAAGTAACCAGGACTTCATATACTGAAACTCGAAATAGTTATAAAATAATATTACTGTTTTGCCTAACTTTATAGCTTTATTTATAACTCTAAGTCACACCAACTGCAAAGAAATGTCAGACTTCAGAAAGTAAAACTTAACATTGTGGTTGCATATAAAATTATACATTATTGCTGCAAAATTAAAAAAAAGGAAAGTCAAAGAATGGCGATACAGTTAAAGCCATCGTTTTGTTTGTTGACTCCGCTACTGAAATAATTAAATTTAGTTAAGTTTGATTATATTTACACCACATTTTGGTAACATGATGGGAATTTTGAAACAAGGTCAGATGGCAAAGACAACATTTGAGCCATCTCTTACCTCTTTAAATTTCCGCACCACACTGGCAGAGAATATTTGGCAACGATAAATTTAACGTGGACCAAAACTACTCAAAGAGAGTTTTTTTTTTTTTTTTTTTTTTTTTTTTTTGCAATCGGATTTTTAATCAGGAGCCCTTCTCTTGTGAAGTGGAAAATTTATTAACTGTTCACAGCCGATACCCTTAAAAATTAACCATTTAATGATTTTTTTTCAATTATAGTTATGTATTTCTAAATAACTAAGCATTTTTTATGCAAGAAAAATAAATAAAAAATTATTTTTAATCTTTATTTTTTATTGCTATTAAGTATTAATAAAAATTAAAACTGTTGAGTTAAAACTTGTTTAATAAAACCGTTTCTCTTCGACTCAAAAAGGCAATAAATAAATTATAAATCAATTACTAAATATTCAAAATTTATTTAAAAATTTAAACAAAAAATATTAACCTCTTTTTATAATTTTTTGGTTAAAGTACCAAATCTCTTTCTATAAAAAAAGTTAGTTTTTTATTGCTAAATGCAGACTCAAAGCACAATAAGCATTAATATGTCTACCTTACCCTAGTTTATACCATCCAAATTAAAATGAATAAATGATTGCATGCGTTTAGATCCGATTAATAAAGATTTTTTATTTGATTTGTAATTAATACCATAGGATATAGAAAATTAACTCCATAAATTTATCATTAACATATTTTTATCATATTAAAAATGATGAGAACGGAACAAATGTTGTTTCATCTTGGTTAATATGCTTTGCAAATAACTTTAAAGGAGTATTGATGCAACCATTCATAAATAAATTAATCAAAATGCCAAGAAAGAATAAATATTAAATTAAAATAAACACTGTTGAATTTTCTGTTAAGCCTATTTTGGATATTATGAGAATGATAGATTTTTTATAAATAAATTGTTCGTTCTACAGCAATTTAAAGATTTATGAAAAACTATTTAATTTAAAACGTCAAAATTACAGCATATCAGTATTTAATCCCCCATCGTTATCTATATAAACATCAAAAGTTCTACGTAATGTATGAAAGCGTCAGCTTGGCGAAAATTCAAATTGGCGAGACTAGTTTTCAATTTCACGAAATAGCCCCTCCTCTAAACTGTCAGCTGGTTGACCAATCCCCATTCATTTTATCCAACCGCTTCTCTTTAGGGTTAAAAAGTGCGACAAGGTTTTGATATTCTCAGACGTTATCTGTTTTTGTTATTACGATAACAGAGATGTCTCTCGAAACAAGACGCACCGAGCGAGTGCAAGTGCACTTTCTGCACTTATCAGCGTTAGCTTTCTCATGGGTACTAACAAAACAATATTGTTCGTTCCTTCGATATAAGAGTTACTGACCTATTTTTAATGTTTGTGAAAATATTTATGAGTTTGATAACTATTTGTGAAAGAATCTTTCTACGTATTTGGTTCAAAAAAAAAGATTCTTATTCTTCTTAGTTAATTTTATTCACTTTTATATTAGATCAACAATGCGCAACAATTCAACCCCCCCCCTTTTTTTGCCACTTTCCAATTTATTTTAAGTATATTTTATTAACAAAATGTTTATTATATTAAATTATACAGTTCTCTTTTTGACCTGAAAAAGGAAACTTTCTCTTAATAAGCCTTTACTAAATAAATGTTGTTTCTGATTAATTGATATTCAAAAGTTTAAAAACAGTTTTCTTTAAAATAATAATAAAAAATCCTGCAATACATAGTTAACTTTTTAACCGATGTGAATAAGAAGTCACAAAAATCTTATTATTTTTAACTTTTATATCAAAACTTAAGCAATGCTTAATGCTGTTGTAGTCCTTTTTTAATTGCCTGATAGTTATTTTTCAGTTGTTAATGAGTTTAATTTTAACTGATATGATAACTAAGTCCTTAAATTCTTAAAAAGAGAATCTTCAAATTCCCATTTTTAAATAGTATGTTGTATAGTATTGTTTTCCTTTCTGAAACATTGTTATGGCCTGTTCTGAATTGTCAACGTAATATTTAGGCATATTTGGACACAATACTCTCTCTATAAATCTAAGCATTTGAGATTTTTCTTTTATAATAAAAATTGTTTTTGACTATGCTTTTTTCCAATGAATTTCAAAGTATGCTTTTGAATTCTACTTTCTTGCGAATAAATGTAAATTTTATAATGTGCATTTTCTAAAAATTTTTCCATCAATAATGATGTTTCCTCCAAAGTTCTCCGAATAGTTCCTTCGTTTTTCATTCGAAAACATTTAAACGAACTGTTCAAGACATGATTCTCATTATTTAGGTGGGTAATATTCATCCATATTATTGCCTATATTAAACTAAGTTTTTGGTATCTCTTATAATAAAATTTGTTTCTGAATTCTTTTTTCCCCAGTGAATTTCAGAGTTTGGTTGTAGATTCTACTTTCATATGAATAAACGTTAATCTTTTTAAATGTTTCGGCCCAACTTATTTTTTAACAATAATGATGTTTCTGGTGGGTTCCTCGGATGGACATCTGGACCATATTCTAAGATGGCATTTTTTCCCCTTAATTTTTGTCAATCAAACTATGAGAAATTAATCTGTCTGAGAAATCTGATAATTCTGAGATTTATCTTTTCACGTTTGAAACAACCATTAAACGAATATTTCGTTCATGATTATGAAAGTTAAATCATTTAAAAGTTAGCTTTCCAATAGTCGAGGAGAGTAAAGTAAGGTACGGAATAATGCTCAGAAATATAAATTGCGATCAGGGTTATGACGTCTCTTTCCTCGTAATATTCTTAAACTGAATTATTCAAATCTAGTAGATCGACGAGAGCTTCTGATAGACAAGAATTTTGTACTTTTAAACGATCATTTTTCTTCAAAAATGATACTACACAGAATTTTTTAAAATCATTTTGGGTTAATTATATTTTTAATGTTCTTATCTCAGTTAAATGACAAAAGCCTAATTGCACACTATCTTATGCTGTGGTGTTACTATGTAATAGTACAACAGTTTTCAGAGTATCCGAAAAGCTCTATCTATGGGATGAACTAAATTTTTATTTCTTCCGATTAAATTTATATTTTTCCATTTGAAATAGTGTTTATAGTCGAAAAACTGGAATCTATTCATGAAACCCTTTTCCGAATTGCTAAGTCATTCGGCTATACCAAGAAAGAAACTTCCATTCATCAGAAAGAAAACTTTGGATTTTTTTAACTCTTTAACTAAGACAAACGTTATCACAGACAATTTTTTTAAATTTAATTATCCTTTTTGCATACTGAATTTTTTTCTCCGAATACACAAAATAACTCATTTTGAGTTAGTTGCTATGTTTATGTTATTTATAGTTTATTTTGGAACTGTACCACATAATTTTGAACTTTCGTTAGCTGTTATATGAAATGAACACTATTTTTTCAAACATCCCCAAGCCATATCTTTTTAGGAATCAAATTTTGAACCATCCCATACATAATTCTTAAAACCTTTGTATTGTAAAAAGTTATACAATAAATAGTTAAATAATAATATCACAAATATAACTTTTCTTCCCTTTAAGTTCAACATGAATTTATTTGGCTTTTTTTATTTGTCAGCTTTTCACCTATCCTTCGTATATTCTTTCATATCTTGTTACTAAATTAATATTTACCTTTTGAAAGGAAGTATACATTTTAAATATGTATTACAAAATTTATTATAAAATCTTCCTTTTAGTTTTGCAAGAAAGGATATGATGCTAATAAATAACCCTTTCTTATGTCCTCTATGACCCTTTTTCCTGATTTCCAAACGAGATTAAAGCTCATGTTAATGGTGATAATAATTATCCAGTATCTAATTGGTGGTCCATTGATTTCATTCGAAATATTTTGAGGCGAATTTCTTTGCATCATTCATTCCTCATTTTAAAAAGTGTAATCTACTGATGTGAGACAGTTACAAACCAAATAATGATATTTAAAACAAGTTTCCACTGGCGACCGATTGGTTTGTTGAAAATATTGGTTATATTTAATTTCAGATATGTCTTTAAGATATTAATTTATGTCTATCATTACACGAAAATGTCAGCTATTAAATACGTGCTATTTTTGAGGTCTTATTTAAGTTGTGTTAAATGTGAACATGGACCTTTCTAATGTAGATCAGCACCATAACATACCGATATAACATTATTAAAAACGTAAATACCCGGTTCATGTATCGCTCAGTTTCATGGTATTGTAAATTAATTTTTTTTATTCATCTAGTAAATTATTCAGATGTTAATAAGAATCCTTCGTCTTTAACTTTCAACAATGGAAGAAAATAGCGCGATTAAATATTTATTAAAATGGTTTGAATTCCAAGGCAACAATGTAATGTATTGCTGGAACTCAGACAAAAAACAATTTTTAAAAATCCCCGAAATTCAGGAAAAATTAAAAAGACTATTAATTAGATTGATATCATTGAAAACAGAATTTTAAAACTTTTAAAAAAGTGAAAAATTTATTTTTGTGTAATAATATCTTCGGAAGTTATCTAGGGGAAAACTCCAAAATTCAGCTTAAATTTTGATTTATTATAAGTTTAATTAACATTTCCAAAAGATTGCTCAGAAAAAGTTGATAACAAATTGATTTTGACTTAAAATTTGAGATTTATAATATTAGTAAAAAATAATATTCAAAACAGAAACTGCTGTAGAGTAAACCATTTCTTTTTCAGTCATTTAAATATGTAGTTTTAAGTTTTCATGATTCAATTCAAGATCCGATGGGCACTTTTTCGTCCCAACTAATCCGTGAAATTGGGAGGGGAGTGATATAGATATCTGAAATTTAAAGAAAAGGCTTGAAGAGTGAATCGTAGTCTGAAGGTATATCATTTTTTATCTGATTTTTGACTCATTGTTGTACTGAAATGAGCAATAATAATAATAATAATAATAATAATAAAATACAAGCAATTGCATACGGAAATCCAGTATGGATTTAGTATTGAAAGGAAAAACATTTTCTTAATGTTCTGTTACGGATTGAAAATATCTGTAGTACAAATATGCTGCCCCGATTGTGCGTGTGAATCTTCTTAGATTTAAAAAGATTCTTTTTTAAGTCTTAAAAGATTATTCTTAGCATTAAGTAACCTTTTGAAAACAAAATTTTATTTTGCTTCATGTTTCAAATAAATCAATACATAATTCCTAGTTTCATCAAATATTGAGTGATCCTCAAATTCAATTTCCTTTAATCAAATTCAATTTGCTTTTTTACTAAGTAATATCTGATTTGCTTGTGTTCTATAACTGCATAAGTTACAATACACTTTAATCATAAGAATTTAAAAAAAATATAAAACACTATAATTAGATTTTAAAATCATGTAGTAAAATAAGCATCTCAAATAATTAATAAATTCTTATATCATCACACAACATCAGGTTTTCCTCTATAGACATTAGAAATCTGCTATATAAAAAGTACAATTGTCACAAAGCGAATGATATTCATATATATATTTGCACACTATATTTTTGAAAATCGGACGTTATATTTTACAATTTAATGGGCAGTATATATGTTTTAGATTTCTCTCAAAACTATTTCATTTCGTTGAGTGAAAAAATTCGTTACTTTATATCTGTAAAATTGCTTGTTTAAATCGAAACATACACGTTTGTATCCTGATCAATTCAAAAGCATTCTAAACTGTTCGTAATAGACAACACCCCCAATTTTCTGCTGGTGATAGTCTACTTTAAGATGCTGATTGTAATCAGCACTCTCGCTCCATATACCAACGAAAATCATCGATAATTAATAACCAACCAATATAAATTAGATATAACACAGATATTTAAAAGAAACAGACTATATACACATATTTAACTATTAGTATTAAATAGTTCTTGGAGCAAAAAAGAGAAATAATGGTACCAAATAGAAATTTTAGATGGAAACTACACTCACAATTTATTTATGCAAACAAAAAACGAAAAAAAAAAACTTATCCATTATGACAAAAAATGTGTAAAGTAACAAAAACATGACATAATATTTCATTTGTTCCTTTAAAATACTTTAAATTTATCCTCAGTTTTGATGCCCAGCTCAAACAGAAAGAAGAAGGAATGTCATCATCTATGAAAGAGCCCTGGCGTTCTTTTGATGCTGTTCAAAGCTGTTTCATTTCTTCCCAAAAGAAATCCAGATCTTGGAAATATGGTAATGAAACTCATGAACATAATATTTAATGAACCATTAAGGATAAATTATTATTAAAATCTAGGAAATAATCTCACATGTAGTGTGGATCCTATCTGCGAGCCGTAACCCTATGTAGAGTGTAGAAAAGCTTGCAACAGACAAGGTAATAAATGCTCCAGAAACATTCGGTGGCCTGGTGGTAAGGTCTCGGCTTCGGAACCGGAGGGTTTTCAGGTTCGAGACTCGATTCCACCGAAGAACCGTCGAGTGAGGGGTGTCTCTTGCACGTTAAATCTGTCAGGCCAAACGTCCACCCGCTGGTGTGGAGAGGGGGGGGGGTGCCAGTTCAGGTGTCTTCCTCGTCATCTGATCTTGGTTCAAAATTAGGAGGTCCGTCCCAAAATAGTCCTTGTGTTGCTTTAAATGGGACGTTAATATACTAAACTAATCCAGAAATTTACGATGCATAACGCATGTTATGTTTATAAGAGAAACCTAAAGATCAGCCATTTTTAGGAAAAACCTAAGACCAATCCGATCATCAAGAACAATAGGCACCAATTATTTCCATCTCTTTCCTTTCTTCAAAAAAATAAAATATGAACGAGTAGATTTTCCTTTTTTATTAAGTGGATTGTAACCCTATGTTTTGCGGTAATTTTTTTTTACTCACTTTATATTATTAATTCACATTTTTATTGCAAGAGTTCATAGATATCCAGCTGATCTAGATATGTCCATCCGAGGGGGGCACCAAAAAATGGGAATGGAAAATTTCCGTCATGGTGGTGGGTTCTTGCTTGTTTCAGTGGGCATAGTAATAATGTGGGTTGGTTACCTCCGTACTGATGATGGGTATCTGCTGAAAGGGGGTTTGTACCATGTGTACTGATGTTCATCAGAGTTTGTCCTTAATTTCCGGCAGATTACTGTCATGAACGATAAAGATCCTTCACTTCACCCTAAATACCTTGGCAAGTAGGACATAGTTCGTTTATCGTTAATCCTTAGATATATCTCATTGGATGGCATACTCTATGCATGGCAGATATGAGGAAAAGCTTGCAGTATAATGGTGCCTGCTTCTCTGATAGGTACATTAATATTGAAGGGTAAATTATGAGTATAGGTCGTGCCTTTGAAGGGATGAATTTAACTCACCATAATGGAGGAAACTTGTGCTCTTCATAATACCTATTTTAATTTTCGTATCAGAATTTCAAATCAGAATAGCCTAGAAGATAAGAAATAGCTTTGGGATCTCCCTTGAAATGGGTAAAATAAGTTATTCCCTAGGTATAGATAAAATGCCATTTAGAGCAACAAAATATTATCCGTAGTAAAGTAAGTTCCTCTAATTGTTTTAGACTCTTAGCTCAGTAACTCCAGATATTTAAACTAAACTACGCAGCAAATTATTGTTGCTGAGGACTAGGCTCAGATTCTATTCATTGTGCAAAAGATGGTATTCTAACATTCCCTTTGACGCATGAGAAAGCCAGAGTCACAATTCCAGATTGCTTAGTTCATGAGAATGGTAGATATTCCAACCTTCTTTTTCCAAGGACTAAAATATATATTTCGCATTGTTTTTAAAACCTCATAGAAAGCCAACTGCTTCGTCATTTTTTAAGTTTCCTTCGTGTGTCATTAATACATTCAACAAATCAAGAATTTAAAGAATAATTCCAATTCTAGGTACAAAGGCATAGACTGTTTTCTTACATCTCAAGCTTATGAAGTTGTGATTAAGAAGGGGTCTATAAACATAGTTCATCTGTTCCTTCTCGCGCTTTTTGAGCGTCGAACAATAAGTAAAAGTATACATATGAACGATTTTGGATCCAGCAAGTAGAAAAAAATCTATTATATTGCATCTACTTGTTTTCAAACGTAAGGCATCATTCATTAATAATATTTCATAAAAATAACCGAGAGAAAAGCTAATTTGGATGTAAGTGGCATGTCAAAGACTATGAAAAAAACTATTGTAAAAAAGATGCACAAAAGTGTATAGAAATTAACAGAAATAAAACGGATAAACCCAACTTAAAATTCAGGAAATTGCATGACTTAATTTTTTTTGTCTACAGAAATTAGATAAGCTTACATTCTTCTTATTGTAAATTTACATACAATAGAAGTTTAGAGACATCGAAGAATAAACGATGCTTGCATTAAATTCCATCTCATAAAACTGACAGATGATGTTAAAATAATGCACAGTACAAAGAACATTATCTCTTTTATCAATGTCAATATCCTGTTATCTGTAAAAAAAGTGATAAAATTTGCATCTTTCCACATTTGCATATGGATTAGTAGGATTTCTAGGGATATAGCAATTTTAAGACACTCCTATGTAATTTGACGAGCATGGTATACACAAATTTATGGGGAAATTTTTGGTTAACTTATAGAAGCAACTTAAATAGTACCAATAATTTATCTATAATATAGCGATAAAGACGTGCCCAATTAAAAAATTGTGTACTAGCGCCATTTCAGATGAATGATAAGAAATGAACTTTAATCCCTCTCATGGTTAATTTATTATATTTTTGGGGCGACAGGCATTAAAAGACTGCAACATTTCATGTCCGTTTATGAGTGGTCAGCAACGATACTCGGAATAATATATATACTTATAAAAAATAAATGCGGATAAAAAGAATTAAAAGACCAAAAATCTTTTAATTTTCTCCGTTTTATAAGTAAAACATTAATTTAAAATTAAAATTGATATTTTTTAACAAGTATTTTATTTCTATCACTCATAGAAAAAAAAATGTCTGTTTTGGTGTTTTGAACATAGCAACGATTCAGGCTAAGATGGAATTTAGACAAAGATTTTAAGTAGATATTTATGGAAAAGAATCAAATTTATATCAGAAATTTTCAAAGTAATATTTTGTTGTACATCAAATAGTAATCATTCATAACAAGTAGAATCTACTGATGCATTTAAAGTGTCACAAAAAATAATTAATACTATTGCGATGTCTAGATAATATGCTGCATTCCCGAATTTCTTTGTTAGACCTTCATTTTGATCCCATTAAATAAATTTTCTTATACTTTTTAAAATCTTTTTGAACGGCACTATTTTATTTTAATACGAAGCTAGTGCATTTATTTTTTTTATATTGCCAATAAAATTTTGTTGATTAATGACTATATTATATACAATTTTGCAGATGCGTTGCTCTACAGAAGACAAATTTTGAATGAACTTCAATTATTTTACTACAGGAAGCATAATTTGTACAAGGAGAAAAGTGACAAGATAGCGCATCTATCTACATCGCGACAAAGTGAAAGAAATTTTTCCAGAGTGAATTTACTAAAAGATTCTTTTAGGGATTTCTTTGATACGTGTAGATTTAGAAAAGACAGTCTTAGGTACCTTTGAAAGGAATACGTTTATGCTAAGAATATATATTCCTTCGCTCGGAGCGTGGGGAATTTCTTTTTAAAGCACAGGTTAGAAATAATTAAATCAAGAAAAGATATTCGGAGCAGGAAATAAAGGAAAATTTTAGAATAAAGTAATGTAGACTAATTTAGGACAATAACTAGAAAAATAATTAGGATTTAAACTTAGAAATATCCTTATATCATATCCTTCTTTAAAATTTGTAGGTTTTTAATCCTTTGTGGATGAGTATCTACTCATAAACGCAAATCCTGTCACCGACATTCATTCGTGAAGAATTCATAAATGCAGATTTTTAATTCTTTGATTAATGATTCAGTACAATACATAGAGTTTTCATGTAGTAAAAATTATCTTTGGTTACTTGAGATTAAAATTTCGTTTCATTTTTAGCGAAAGAAAGTATTATATCAGATTTGGTCAGTGGATTTCAAAAAATATAACACACTGAACATCAAAGACTGTTATCAAATGAACAAAGTTAGGAAAATATAACAAAATATTTTATTCCCATAACAAAGCAACTATAAAATACCTGGATTTACTTTGCTAATAAATAACAGCCATGTGCAGTCTAATTACTAACAAAGCAGCCTAAGATGAACTGAAAATAATTTATTTAAAAATTCATGATCTCAATAATTTTTTAAATAGTAACATCATTCATCTCTTCGTAATTTGATACATGTATCCAGAAAAGCCGTCCAATCATGATGATTCTTTTTCCCCACAATTTCGATGGTTTTTATAGCTTATAAGCAGAAAAATTGCGATCATTTTTCGGCATTAATGATAAAATTCAAAAGAATCAATATCTTGAATGCAATCACAGCTCACTTTTAACCCTTAATTTGACAAGATGTTTTTTCAAATATTTTTTAATTTCTGTTATTTTCCCATGTCTGTATACACAGTAGGATCCCTGTAAAATAAACAAATATATATATTTATATCATTTTCCATTTTTGAGATAATTAATGTCCGCTGTGGCGAACACTGACAATTATGTCATAAACCCGCCAGATTTTACTTTTTTTTAATGTTCGTTGTAGCGGACTCAGTCAAATTAAGGATTAAATAGACATTTATGAAATCTATGTTCCCAATTTTTTTTCTAATAATTTCAGTCACTTGAAATCAAAGCGTAATTGTTTTTTCAACTTCAGTTTTAGCATTTATAATAGTACTGTTTTCAGTAAATATTCTGTTTCATTTTAATTTATCAAGAATTGGAAAACATCAGAAGTAGATTTCCGAATATGTTTATTCTTAGAATGCACAATTAATATTACAGATGAAGTAATAAATTTTATTTTCTCATACATAAAGAGAAATCATAGCAATCGACATACAATTCGTGCACAAGATTTCTATTCACTCGTAAATTTTAGATCTTGTTTAGTTAAGAAAAAACTATTTTAGAATTATGCCCATCTCCTCTTGAGTAAACACGATAACTCCAAAACGAAACGAGCTAAATTAATGACATTTCACACGCAGTCTTCATATTAAAATTATGAATAATACAATGGATCAAATCAGTTTATTGGAGGGAGAATTTTTTCAATTACATTCCCAACTTTCTTCACTGTAACGGCAAAGCTTAGCACACAGTACATTGTATAGTGGAACAACACGACTAAGTACAGAACACTTCTGAACTTTCCTTTTCTTCTTCGACGTATCACAAGTAATCAATATTTTTTATTTGAATATATATGTGGTACGTTTTATATAGAGATTATACAAAATATATCGTAAAGAGAGATTCGTACTGATATATTCTTTGCTAAAAAAAGATGTATGTCAAATGATTTCCTTTCACTTAAAAAAAATAGATTATTGATCGAAATATCCTTATGCATATGTGGTTAGTACAACATATGAGCTGCATAAATTGGATCTAAATTATGAGATTGTTAACATCAGTTGTGATACAATTAGTTAAGATTATTAGTATTGCCATCTATCGTGTGCGGAAAGCTGTCTCCGAATCGTCGAGGTATATCTTACCTTTCCTAGAGGTTTGCAACTATAGAGCTGAATACCCTGGATATAGTATCTAATGAAATTTCTAATAAAAAGAAATTACAAAATAAAAGAAAGAAATGTGACTCTATGTATGAGTTTTCATAGCATTTTAGTTTTAATTATCCGTTTTGAAATTGTAATACGATAACAAAATAAAAATAAAGTTTGGGTTTAAAATGTTTGGCATAGAATGAGAAGCAAACACATAAGGAAAGAATTTTTTTATTATATCTTCTTAGATTACATATTTTCTTAGAGTACCATCTGAAGACAATGCATCTTTCCCTACTGTAAATTCATGAATGAAGCAGTCTTCGGACACAATAATTTACACTTCGCCATTACATTTTCTAATTTCTTCAGGAAAATACATATGCAATGTACAGAAATACCTTATATAAATCTCTTGCATCAGTAACAATGTTTCAGAATAAATTTGACAATAAAAGCCAACATAATATATGCTACGCTATATATCTTTAAATTTGGTTAGAGAAATCTAAATTTAAGAATGGTGAATTTTAGTTTAGTCAAAATTTCATAGGAAAATTTCCAAGCAAAAGAAAACTACAGGGTTTATCAAAGTATATTATGAAAACTGTTCGACAAAACCGTTTGACTCTGCTTTTTTAAGTTCAAAATATCTACGAAACAAAATATACCAAATAATAATATAGTTACACAAAGAAAATGGCTTCACCTTAATGAATAAAAATGGAAATATTTTCCGGGGAACATGCAACAAATAAGATAAACAAATGAAAATTTCAAAACTTTCTTAAATAAGATTCAAATTTGACAGTAACGGGAATATATTTGAATATTCTTCATACGTTTAAAAATTCTCAACAATACTTTTTCAATACGAAAAATTACCTATAATTTGCACCAATCTCAGTTTTAGATCATAAATACACGGCACTGTACTTATAATTTTTTTCAATACATGTTTTCTTTCATAGCCCAATACTTGCTTGCACTTCGCACTCATATGCTTAGAAAACAGGATAAACAAACTAAAAGGCAAAAACTTTTTTCTAAAAGATGAGCCTACACTATCAGTATAAAAGTATTTTCTGAAAGTAATATGGATAACATTATATGCTGAATCTACATTATCACAATTTCAATTAGAAAGCAAAATCAATGGCCTTAACAACTATAGTGAAGAATAGATATTTCGGTGAAAATTTCTAAACACACTAAAAAGACAGTATTTTATCTAAATTACATTTTTTGATCAAAAAATTTCTATCCTGACATTTTTCTAAATTCAAAACATAAATTCCCAGATAGTACCAAAATTCATATTTTCGAGATAAAACTAGGTTAAATAATTGCACTTGAGTTTGGGTTTCAAAAAGCAAATGATAATATATGTATAGGTAAGTTTTAAATAGCTAAAAACAATTGATGCCAATAAATTATTTGTGGAAATTTTAGCATGGCAAATAAATAACCAAGCTCAAAATGGTTTTACACTTCCCTTCAATGAATAATTAATAGTAGGATAATGTATTTACATGATTGTCTCTTGAACCTGAACCCGTTATACAATAGAATTATACTCATGAGTTAAACAAACAATTTTATAGCAAAATTCGACCATTTGGAAATTCGGAAACACAAAAAAATATGAATAAATTTATTTAACTTTTATAGTTCAGAAGACACTTCATTACGAAACATTTCATAGGGCAGTAGGTATTTTGAAACTATAACTCCAAGAAATTAATCAATGAAATTATTTTAATCCATCACAAAATATATAAATAAGATAATCATAATATAATTCTTAGATCAATTTATGCAGAGTTAAAATATATAGAGCCTAACACAATAATCATTCTTTTTTTGCCAGCACTAGAAAACAATACTGTACCTAAATAGCTATTCCTAGCATTCAATTTTACTACAACAGTGAAGCATTCCAACTGCAACATTTTCATGAACAAATACTTTACAGCCGAAATATCTGATTAATTAAAATAATCGTGGATGTGCTTAGTAATTAAAATCTAGAATACATGTGTAATTATGAACTAACACAACCCATAAAACTATGATACAATGCAGTATCAAATAAGTAAAATTCAATAGAAAAAAAGTTTCAAGATCTTCGTTTTCGGGGAAGCTGCCATATAAATACACAACCAAATTCAACGACTACACAGCAATTAATTAATATTTATGCATGTAACTTTTATAATTTAATTTGCTAGTTGAATAAAAAGGACTTCGCATCAGGCAGTGATATCACAGATACTGATATGGAAGATCCTTGGAAATTTTTTAACACTTTAATCATTTTCAATTTTCATATTAACATAACTGTTAGCACTTCTTAACAAAATTAACAGTATCATAAAAGTATTATGTTCAATTTTCCACAAAAAATTACCTTTTAAAAGGAAAATTGCAAAGATTTTATATTAAATGCATACATAGCTTCTGCATGTGTGTATATTCAGCAGCTACTGTCTAAAATTAATCAATTCATACAGCAGTTCATATCAAATACAACTTTTGATCTCGAAATCAAGGAAATTATATTTTGACAGATCTTAACCATTCATAATTTTTAGGAAATGCATAAAATTTTATTCATGACATTCAAATTATCACTGCATTACTCGATATTACTAAAATTACAAATGTAAAAAATGTTTCTACGAAGAAACTCATTAGAATGAAAATTAAAAATTGATCACAACTTTCTCAACCAAATCGTAAAAAAAAAAAAAAAAAAGGCAAAAGTACAAAAACAAGACCATCTAAATAGGGTATATATTTCCAATAATTTTTTTAAATATATATTTTAGAAATTTATAGGAGTATCAAGTTATTTCTTGAAATTATATAAGGAGTCAGAGTAAATATATAATTTTAGAAATCTGTCAGGTTAAAAATTTATTAAAATATTTGATATCTTATAGTGCCCAGGCAAACTCATAACGATCACTTAATAATGATAATCATTATAAAAACTTTTTAAACTTAGAATGAAGCTATGTAAACAGATTGAATAATATAACTAATAACTATAAAATGCTTATTATTATTAAAGCAAATATGTCACTAACTATTCAAATACACTCATTATTTTTTTGTAAATAATGCAAGCTTCTAATGTTTTGGCACATATTGATGATAAAAGATTAACAGTGAAGCATAATAAGAAAATAAGCATCTCATAAATTTTTATAGATTAAATTCACACATGCTGCATGCACAACTAAAATTATAAGGTATGTTGCTATTAACTTCCAATATACTATTTTTCCTTAAAAAAGAAAACTATATCCACTTGGGATACCAAATATTTTATTTATATGATATTTTAAAGTGCTGAATAACAAAAATCACAATTTGAAATCTATAATAAATAAAATTTACAACAAATGAAAGTTCCCTAGATATATGAATGTATTTAATACACAGCATTGATAGGGCACATAAGCTAAGCACATTATTAGATGGTACAAGCTGAGGTGCATACCTTTTAAAGCTATTAATACTGTGTTACATTGAGAGCACTTTGGTATTCTTGAGTCTTTAAAACATGAGTATTAAACCATTTCACTAAGATTATTGGAACATAAGCATAAAAGCTATTTTGTACAAAATAACTTTTTATTTATATGATAAAGGAACAATATTCAGGAAAAGATAATATACACTGCATACATATGAGATAAATACAAGTTATCAAATTTATTTCACAAAAGCCATGGCATTAAAAAAATCTAACTAATGGTAGCTATAACATTATCATGTTAATAAAAGTAGCAAGCCCATACTATGCACAAAAAAATAATAAATTAATGCAATAGATTTCAAAAATTTCCACGGGAACCAAACAAAGACAATATATAAAACATTTAAAATAATTCAATTAATTAATTTAAGGAAAACTAGTTTTATTTCATTTACAATAAAATCTTAAAATTAAATAACGCTTATTTGTATATTAAAGTATAAAATATAAGATTAACAGAACAAATGCAATAATATAAAAGAGTACTTCAACTTTGTAAAAATTTATAATTTTAAATTACACTACCTATTGCATGTATTACAACACATTATTTTTTACAAGAATCTGAAGACAGCTTATGACACAATTATGCAATTAAATAGGCTGGCCAATTATACTAATGCTCAAATAATACTAAACATTTGATTATATAAAACAATCATTTTATTAAAGAGATCATTAATTGTTTGGGTCATAATCGAATGCTTTTTAGGTTTTAATTAAAATAACCATCTTATATAAAAAAATTGAAACATCTACAATTAAAATAAAATAAAAACATTTCTTTATAATTATTTTTTGTAAAATTAATCTTAAACAAGAATATGTTAAAAAAATCTTTCAACATATATTATAAGAAAGAAAAAAAAAAAAAAAAAGAAAAAAGAAACAAATTAGAGATAATTTCCCCCTTCTTAATACCAAACCTAAATTTAATTTCGTAGAAAATTCTAAAAAAATCAAATGTATTTTTCAGACAAGTATGCAGTGTAAAATAAATTAACTGATATAAATTACATGAATGCCACAAAATTCAAAAAAAAAAAAAAATTGAATATAGAAAAGTTTGGAAAGAAAAAAACCTAGAATGAGATATAAAGGCATAAGATTCCCCCCTTCTTTCTGCAAGGCAGATATGTAATAACTCAGTTATTAACTATATATCATACATAAATATATGTATATATACATATATTTAAAACAGTTTTAAAATATACACAATACACATTAAATAACATTTTCTGTACAGGTTCATGTATATATACATAATAGAATTAAGGTTTTGACTAAAAATATACATAAATGATGATGATAAATAATGATGCTGGAATTGATCAGTTTTGAATGACTTACAAAAACATAACACATTTCAGATGTGCAAAGTTTTATAATGGAACACTTCATAAATGCAACACTGAGGCCAAATCCCAAACTGAGTATCTTTGCTTTATCAATATTTAAAGCATAGTTCCTATTAACATAAATTTGATTTTCTATAATATGAATATGAGCATGGATTTATCAGTCACAAATAGTATTACTCTCTCAACAGGAAGTTGACAACTTCCATAGTTTTCCCTTCATCTTAAGAGTTAAATATTAATCTATTTCTAAACTCTTTAAATTTTTAAAGACAGTATACATTAATAACTTTTTTAGAAAATTGTAATAAGCAGAAGAAGAAAGTCAAATACGAAAAGACCATGTGTATCAAATTTAAGGGAATGGTGTATTAGGGATAATCATACCCCTTGTGGAAATTTAACAATAAAATATTGCAGACTATTTTTCCATAAACACTCTATAAAAATTTAGCTCATTTCCAAATAGAGCATTTTCCATACTTCTGTCACATTTTCCAAGAGTTGCTAGCTTCATCTATACAATTTTGGCTTAGAGAATGTGGTCAGACCTACAATGAACGAATAAAATGATAATGATGATGCAATAAATCACAGATGCTGATGTCTCACTATATAATGCTGGCAGGCAGTTTATCGAATACCTCTGTTGACTTTTTGGATAAGCTACCTCGTCTACGAGGAAGGGTAGAGGTAGGTGCAGGATTTGAATCTGGGCAACCACTATGGACAAGCAAATCATGGACCTCTTGAAATCCACCATTTTTTGCATATGAAAGAGCAGTTCTACCATCAGAATCCACAGTTTTCACATTAGCATGATTCTAAAAACAAATGAACAAGAAATCTCAATTGAAATATATGTTACAAGATAATATTTATTTAAAACGAATATGTTTTAATATTCTATAATTACTTCTTATATCCAACTAATTTGTCTATTTCCTTGACTACAATTAGAAAGGAAATTTCAAAATAAATAGAAAAAATAAAACAATATACCCATTATTTATTCATTTCAAAATGCATGGAATCAAATAAAATTAAGACCATTGCCTTTAAATTGCATATTAAACCTAATTAATTATTGTTGACATCTGTTGATTCCCTCCGCCCCCAGACTTTTTTGTTATATGGAGAAAATGGCTTGATTGTTTACATCTCAGTATTTCTTGTTTCATTTCCCCTCAAAATCTTTATTGCTACTTACACATTAATGGTAGAAACTGTTTTTGATTTCATAAATGAGCGTTTTCAGTAAATAAGACACCACCATAATATGGCAACTTAATTTACAGTTTTGAATTTGAAAACTTTGATTAACAAATAAATACATTGAAAGTTGCATTGCCAATTATCCAAACTAAGTTTTCTCAACCTTACCTTCACCTCTTCTTAAATTTAAAAGAAAAAAGTAAATCGTACAGAAAAAGCATTTGTTTAATATTGAATTACAGAGAAGCAAAATAAATTTCAAGACTTCTCCTCACGCAAATAAATCCTTCCCACAAAATAAAATACATTTTGGATTTTGTTTTTATTTAAAAACATTCCTTTGGGCGAATCCTTTTTCGGGAAAACACTGATACAATGAAGCAGCCGAAAGCAGAAAAAAATTAAATTAAAAACGAAATAAAGAAGTAAAATCCATATTTAAATATTACAACGAAAAAATTAAGTAACAAATTTTTTACTTCGTTCATGTTGTAATAACAGAAGAATACTTTAATTCAAAATCCAGTAATATACACATATATGTTAAAAACAGAATTTTTTTAAAAAGGTCATTTTCGTATTGAATTTATTAAGCAGAAAATATACAATGTAACATGGTATGGGAATTTAAGGCAGTTAGGTTCGATGATTTACCACAAGTTGAAAATTGCAAACAAAATAAACATTAATTGATTTCTCATTTCTATCTAATTCATTTTTTGATATCTTTAAAAAACATTTAAAACTTTTTAAATGATCTAAAAGGTTTGAAACCAGCGAGTAGCAAGCGCGCAGAACATAATTTAATTTTTTTCATTTCCATCATCAGTGTATATAAATATAAATCTAATATTTATTTAGTATACATAAATGGCGTCCAGGGCACGGAGTTTTTTTAACTCTCCTATATGATACTCAATCTACAAAATGATATAGCCGCCCTCATACTTTGCCGATATGGCGCCAGAGTCATCTGTATCTCCTCTAGCCCCCGGTCACTACGCCAATGAGTGGAACACTTTTCCCAAGTCGGAATAAATTCAGTTCTTAGAAGCAATAAAATTGGAAAACTACTACTCATATCTTTATTGTAAATAAAACTTTCCATTTACATAGTAAATCTAGTATATATATATATATATATATATATATATATATATATATATATATATATATATATATATATATATATATATATATAAAGTAGTAGTAAATATAGTATATAGTAAATATATTTTTTCTAAGAGCACAATTTTAAAAATTACATCAAGCTTACCCATATGAGTAGTTGAGTGATTGGTAAACTGCCCAAAGCAGCTGCAAGGTGAAGAGCGGTTCTCTGATCCCTTGGACTAACGGGAGTATTGACATGTTCTGGAGATGATGAATGGGCCAAAACTAAAGCTACTGCTTTTATATCATTTTTGCACACAACATCAATTAGTTGCTAAAAGAAATATGTATTTTTTTTATCAATAATCTTGCTTGATAAGGAATGAAAAACACATGATGTGGACCCGGTTCTACCGGATAAGCAAAGCATATATGAATAAATAGGGTCGCCCTCATTAAGTAACATTGGGCATATGGGCAGTTTGAGGAAATTATAAAAACTGAGGAAGGCAACAAAAATTTGGTGGTGGTGGAGTGTTAGCTCAGTTGTCATCCTCGTCATTTGATCGCAATTGGTTCGGTTCAAAATTGCGAGTTCCGTCCAAAAATAGCCTTAGTGTTGATTTAAAAACAGAGCATTAGTATAATTGAACTAAAACAAAACTGTAATAACATACCAGCATTATTTTTTAAAATATTAAAATTATATGTTTAATCTAATTATATTAATATCATTAAATTTCATATAATAAAAAGCATGTAATATAAGTTGTTAGCAAGTACATGTCATTTTACGTAATTCCCTTAATATGTATAAACAGTGTTAAACTTTATTCAACGCAATGGTTTTTAAAATGCAGGGCTCTTTTAATACAGTATTATTAACAAAGAATTCCACTTATCTTTTTATCTGCAATATAACATTTTGTCTTTAAAATACAATGTTCTGTAAAAATATTTACTATTTAATAATTAACTATTTTTTTGAACATTTAACAACCAACCAGTTGAATGGCTTAAGAGGCATTTAATAATATGTTTTGCGCAATCAATCAAGTAGAAGTGCGAAAAGGAACTGCAGTGAACTGTGAACTGAATGACGTATGCAGTTCGACAGAGTTTGTTGATAGAGATGATTCAGAAATGGCTGTAACGGTTACTGTGATGTAGCGTCTTTTATGTTTGTCTTCATGTTTTATGTCTGTGTCTAATAAAGAAGAAATTTTAATAGAAGTGTCTGCTGATACTTATTCAAAGTGCTAGAGCAGCTGGTAGCTGCTAAGAATCTTTACACAACAATATGGTTACCAAGTCAATAATTGTGATGGACTGCAAATCAGTTTTAAAACTTTCAGGCTAAAATACTTTTCTCATCAGCAGCAATAATGATTTTCAAAATCAGAAAAACTCACAGCGTTTCTGAAAGATGTGAAAACTTTTTAGCAAATTACTTCAAATTCATATAACTTGCACCTCCTATTAGTTATTTTATCTGGTAGTAGAACTAATATTTCAAGATAAAGTTGGAAACAATCAACTTCATTACGAGAGCTGTCACTCAACGATAAATTACATATTCAAGACCAAAATACATACTAAAGATTTTGTCCTGTTTCACTTCCCTGATGTACAATTGCAACATAAAATTCCGAGGTTTTCACTTCCAATTTGACAGCTGAAAGCCTTCGCACAATTTTCAAAAGTATCAACCCTACACTCTCAGAGTTAAATATTCAAAAGATATCAAGGAACTTCTAGAAATGCAACTAAATAACTTTTTTAACTTTAATAATTCAATTAATGAATTATAGCGAGTGGTGCTGGTTTTCAATGTCCCAAGTGTCTTAATAGCACTTTTCAAGAAAAGAGAAGAGAAGACGATACCAAAATGAAAAAGAAATTATTTGTAAATTTCCAGAACACTCATTCCAAACTACTCCACGTCCCCCCCCCCTTCACACCCACTTTGGAGCCTGAAACAGTTACCTAGCCCTCAATGTACATAAATTAAATAATCTTTTGTAGAGTTCAGAAGTAGTTTTTACAATCCTATAATGTTTTTCAAGATTAAGTCTAAATAGGCCCTAACGTTACATTTTAAATTTCATTAGTATGGTAATCAATCTTATTCCGAATTTGTTAGAAGTCACAGTTTTTTCTTCAACCTATGAAGTAATTTACTTCCGCTTACGTTCTTTCTTTCTTTTTTTTTTGACACTAAGGAAATTGTGAATTTTTTATATACTTTTATTAGGAAGATTTTAGTTAATTTTCAGTGGAATAATTTTGAAAACAGAGGAAAATATTACAGGGTGAGGGAACAGCTGAAATTATATATCACGGGAGCAGCTTTACCTCGAGCACCGACCAGACCTCAATGTATGAATTATAATAAATCAGAAATAATTTCAAAGAGCACAAAAAATAAATGAAAAAATTTAACTTGCTTTTTTCAATACCTCAAAATACCTAAATACAGCACAAAAGCACACACACATAATGATAAATTTATCAAATTTAAAATTTTCGTAAGAGCACTTATTAGGAAATTTATATACTTATATACCTACAAAAGAAATCAATATTTCCAAAAATTCAAGCATTAATTTACTACACCCCAATGAATGCGTCAACTCATACTTTGTGTGTCCATAACTTAAAATACAGAATAATTAATTTTTGAAAGCATTATGATTACCTATTTCAACAACAAAAAATGCGTTTTAAATGGTATATCATAATGATTTTAATGGAGAAAGGGAATATTAGGTGATTTACACAAAATAATGTAAAAAAGGAAATTCATTAAAAGGTTCTAAGAGGAAAATCTAAAGAGGTAAATTATATATTACAGAAGTTTACTTTGACAATCCTAAAAAAATTATTGATTTCCAAAATTATTCTCTTAGAATCCTCACTTTAAAAAATACAGAAGCATTTCCACAAGACAAAATCACATCTTTGTAAAAACAAATCATAGGAACTTTGTAACAAAGATACATGTGTTGTTTTATCTTAGCCATTTCCTTCCAGATATATTTACTAATGAGTAAAAGAAAAATCCCTTTTACTTATTTAACTAATCTAATTCTCCACTAATCACTCAGTTGATTGCATTATTTCATTACTTTAACCAATCACTATGTTTAATGAATGTAATTCTAGCTATTGAAGGAAAACAAGAATAGTAATTTCAGAGGTGATTAATAATGTAGATGACAAATCAACCTTTCACTATTTGGAAAAAAGGGGGAACAGCCTTTTTCAATTTCTTCAAGCAATTCTTCATGTTAAGAACAGTTAAAGCTTTCCTTAAACATAATCTGAAGGGTAAGACGTAGAAAAATTAATTAACAATTTTAAAAAGTGCTTTTAATGAAGCAAAATTGATGTGTGCAGTCAGAAACGAAATCACACGAATGTCAACCATTTTATAATATAATTTACTAATTTACCAAAGTGATTAACATTAGCCTGCAAGCAATTCTTTTTTGTAATTTAATATAATTTATTTGAACACATATTATTTCTGCTATTTTCATCCATATAATACTGCAAAAATAATTTTTAAACACTTGGCATGTTAATGATATTAAATATATCAAAATCAATCATGAATGATAATCCATAAAAATAGATGAATTTTTAGCACTCAAATAACACTATTTCCATTTAAGCTTTAGAAATAAAATCTATAAAAATATTACATATCTGTGCTCACTAATGTGTAATCAATAGTTTAAAAAAATCTATTTCAGGATTTTGCTCCTCCAGAAACAACATAATTTCTCCAAACAGACACTAAATTAGCGTGAAGTAGAGAATATGTAATGATTATGAATTCAACTGCAAGATAAGAAGCTGGTGTGATGAAACAAGAATCATTTGCTTACTTTATCTAGCTTTTTTATTACATTGCATAATACTGGCTGGTAGGCCAGTATTATGCAATAACCGAAGAAATTGTGATTGAATTTGTATGAGCTGCCAGACTTTTAACCTATTTACTCACTCACTTACTATTCATTTGCACAAAAAAGAGAATGGAATTTTGTCCATAGTGAAAAACAGATCGGAATCATGCTTTTTCAACATTTTATAATATTAAATGAATGCCACTGTTTCACAGAACTTTATGCTGGGTTTTATTAGTTTGTTTCGTTTTTCAGGAAAAGTCAAAGAAAATTGATTTTTGACAAATTACCTCCTAACTAAATATTCCAAAAACTGTAAGTTTCAATACTATACCAGAATATAAAATTCTTTTGAGCTAGCTTGAAGTTTATTTATAAGCACAAACAGTAATAAATACATAATATAAGTACACCCAAGATTCCCGCAAAATTCACTTCCTAAAACATACTTTCGTGATTTAAACCAAACAAATGAATGCAAACGAGTGAAATTACTCTTACATAATGTTTTTAATAATTATCAGAATAATAACAGGAACACTGAAAATGTATAAAAGTAACACTTACTTGACCAATAGGAGTAGTTGAGGAAATTGGCGCAAGAAATTCTTTAAATTCATATTTTGCTCGTATCCATCTTTCCTTTTCTTCCCTATATTCAAAAAGATATCACTAAACAATGCAATAAAAGTAAGAGATAAAAATGCATTCATTTTATGTAATTACTGGTTGCAAAATATTATTCTCGTCTTTACTGTTAAATGACTCAATAAAATTCCCGAATTTATCAAAAATAGAATATTGTTAAAAGAACTGAATGCACAAATCCTAAATTATAAGCACTTAAAATAATTCTTATAACAGCAATTCAAATAAAAAAATCTTAAAATACATTAAGCTATAAAAGACACAAATCTTACAACTAAGAATGATTTTAATTATTTAAGATGAAACCCTAAGATAATGAGTAAATTAAAATATGAGGATTAAAAAAAGTAAAATTAATATAATATTAAGTAATATTTATAATAAAAACAATTCTACAGTAAATGATACTGCTTACTGGTGGATGCATGAAATTCAAAAAATCTTAAAAGAAATATTCATGCACCACTTTCTTTCAAATGATTAACTATCACAACTCATTATAGTAAATGAAAAATTATTATAGATACTATGAAAAACTCTAATATAATAAAAGAACTAAAATTCTGACTCACCTACTAGAATTAGGAGTTGGTTTTGCCCGTCCTCTAGTATTACCTTCCCATATACTATTAGCTAGAGTATTTCCTAAAGCCATCATAACACTTACATGTTCAGGTCTAAATTTGACAGAAAAAAAAAAAAAATTAATATTAGACACAATGATTTTTTATAAACTTATAGTAATGACATGAAAATTTAAATGCTTACAGCCATTCATCTAAATCAAGGGATCTAACTCGAGATATATGGGAACCCAAATTCCTATGAATTCCTGAGCATTCAATACACATAAGAGCTCCAATATTAAGACTCGCCCAATCTGGATCTATAAAATAAAATATTTTAATGATACATCCTCTCTAAATGAGCTTCACAAGCAAGTTCAAAATATAATGGACTACAACAAACACATGCATAAAAATTGAAAGAAATGAAGTAAGAGCATTCATACTTGGAGCATCACAATCCACACAATGAGTGTTTCCAGGAACAGAATTCTTAATTAATTGGATTGAAGCTTGATCAACAGAAGATGCTGTACGACCAGACTAAAAATTTAAAAAGTAAACTCATTATTTCCCCAACATACAACATATTTCAGAGTGCAACGATCTAGTTGTATGATCTACAAAGTTTTAAAAAAATATTCAATAATTTACTTTGGTTTTACAGCTCTCGTTGCCTTGCAGACTAGTGAGTATTTGTTGTTCAATTGCTGTAATCCACGCTTCACGATCCTAAAATTAAAATACATAAAATGGTTTTAATTAAATGTGATTTGCATGACTGTAAAATAAGTATGCATCCTTTAGAAAAAAAAAATTTCTAATTTACTTTTAAAATGGAAAAAAATTATATTAAATTTATATTTGGATCCTTATAAAAATAAATCCAAACTGAATAACAAAAATTACTGTAACAGACACATAAAAGCATAATCCATTCAAAATATGGAGCAAACAACTTAAAATATAACACGAATAAATTTATTGTATATAATTTTTGAAGCAGAAGGCAGTTAGTTGCAAAGACAGTGAAGAGACTTTCGATTTTCAGTTTTTTCTTTCTCGGGAGGCAGGCATAATTTATTTACAAGAGGGCACGGACAAAGCGAGTCCGATCACAATAGATTAGACAAGTGGGTAAAAAGGGAGAGAAATAAATTATCTCTGTCTTATATAACATGAGGTAATGATAGAGGGGTGAATTTCACAGTGCTTTTACACTATTCAGATACTGATAGGAATTTCTCCACGCGCCGAACCAAGCAATTGACGAAAGCATTTTTACTAAGCCTCCCTTGAATTCATTAAGTAGAAAAAGTGGTATCGGATCAGAAAATAGGATAATATTTTAGAATAAAATTACTATGGGCTTAATTAAGATAAAACTTAGGAAATTATTTAGAACTGAAATTAGAGTTTAAAATATCATTACATTATATATAGAACCAGCAAGTACCAGAATACCAGTAATACTTTCTAAACATTTATACTTACATCTGAGCTTGAGGCTTCAAAATGCCATTGCTTATTGTCCAACGAGACAATTATGAACTCATGATCATCTGAGTCTGCATAGGGAAAAGAAATTCATTACGGATATACTGCAAAGGTAAATCAGCTTTTAAACTACCAATTTAAATTTATCCTCACTATGATAGTATATTTCTGCAACAAAGTTATGACATTACACACAAATTTTTTAAGAATCTTATTCTTTTATTTGGCAAAATTTAAATTTAACAAGTAGAAGAATTTAAGCAATAAGTGCTACGTATGAACATAACAAATGGTACAATGATCAATTGAGCATTTAAAATCTACTTTGATTTAGAAAATTAAAATATGTTTTAAGCACATTTACGCAAATATATACAGAAAAAGCAGGTATGATTAAAACCTGTCTTTAAAGACAAACCACAAGTTCCTCTTTAATTTGAATTACAAAAATTAGCACAAACATGTTTATAACAATAACATCTGCAATTTCCATTCTTCCCTCACAAAAAGGGAGAAAATAAACTATCTTTAATTGCTTTAGTCAAAGTCAATCATCAACTTTCAGCATCCATAATTATCTCAGTTCCAAGAATTGTAACAGATCGCAATTATTTATAAACTAAAACTGCCAAAAAATATACATAATAAATGTATTACAAATCAGGGTGTGTAGTGAGAAAGTGCTGCAGAAATTAAGCACTTTTTAAGCACCTTAGTAAAAATTTTAAACACCTTTTGTACATGTATGCATATGTAAACATGCATATTTTCTAATTTTAGGTTAGTTTCTGTTTTATAATAATGTGAAGTTTTTATTGTAAAATTTTTTAAAACTAATTTTAAAAATTTTAGTATTTATTTCAGAATTTTCATAATATCTGCTCAATGTCATCTATTGCAAAACAATTTATGTCTTTTTGGTTTTGATAAAAACAAAAAAGGATAATGAAAATGAAAAGATTATCATTATCATTTAAGCCAAATTTGATATTTTTCAATATTTCTTAAATTACCCGCTTATTTAGATGGGCATGTCTTTTCTAAGATTATCATCATTGATTTACAAGCACATAATGACAAAAAGTTTGTATTTGACTTTTATATGTGCAACAGCAAACAAGATTCGACATAGTTGGGATTGAAATTATAAACTTCCTCCTGCACTCGCTTCTTCAGAAATTTTTACTGTAATCCTATTAAGCTAAGAAATAAGTATTCTGGAATGGTTGACCATTATATAACTGACAAAACTAATACAAAAATTGATGGCAGTGCAATGCCATGTTCTGAATAAGTTTAAATCCTTTTTCTTAACAGAATAGGATAACGGTGTTCAAATTTCAGGCTATAAAAAAAATGTCTGATTATTTTTAACTTCTAAAGTTTAGAAAACTATCATTGTTTTTTTTAAGGTCTAAGGTATATAACTATGTTCAAAATGATTTTTTTGAAAAAAAATTAAATATAGTTATACTTTGAATATCAGTGTTAAAAAAATAGGGGGAAAAACTCTATGAAACAAAATTATATCATTTAAATGACAAGATTTGTTTGAAAATTGCCTCCTCCTAAAGAGAGGTATGAAGCACAAATTTCATGTATTAGAAGTGTACAAAATGATTTGCTTCAGCTTAGAGAGTTTAAGAAATACATTATTTAGTGTATGAATCGAAAAAAGAAAAAAAAAACTATATAATATATATATTTCATTTTTTAAATACAGGAGTTCAACTGATTAGTTAGACGAAACTTTCAACTTTTTCCACATTATTCAAGGATTGAAAAAACTATAAAATACTTTTTAATAAACACATTACTTATTCCCTATTTCAAGAGTTGCAGAACATATTGAGAAATTATTATTCCAAATTAAACTAAAAATATGCATCATTATTATGATTATTTTTAAATTTATATGAAGACTTTTCTACGTAAGAAAATTTTATCAATGATTAGGATTTAAGAAAATAGTTTTTTAAGATATAAAATAACATTAAAATGTATGTGAATGAAAGTATAAAAATCAGTATAATTCACACAAAAAATGGACTTAGAAACAGAAAAATCGTACGAAACAGAATATTCAGAAAAATGATGATCGGATGCGTTAAGTTCTTCACGGCAATATGAATAACAACGGGTAAATAACATTTATTTCATTTACACACTATATTTCGTGAATAATTTTAGAGCAACTAGTCTCATCTTTGAGAAATCTATTTCTTTTACACACCATACTATAGTTTTATTTTTCGTCGTTCGGAGCTAATCTACGCAGTCTTTAAGAACACATAAAGAGTTGAACATAAAGTTTCCAGGCATAATTAAAATAAATTATTCGCTATTAAGAACACTACATGCAAAAAAAGTTCAAACGTTTTTCGAGTTACAACCAGTTTGGCACATTTCTCTTTCGGAATAACCATTCCAAAATTTCAATACGGTGATAATGTTGAAAAAACGAGCGAAAAAGTTTATTAACCACTATCTTAACATGGGTTAAAACTGTAGTATCCCTTCACCGAATGTTTCCCTTTTGTCGGTTGTCTTTTTTATATATCCAGAAAACAAATATTTTATGACTTACCGATTTAGCGTATTCATCGAATGTGAAAACAAAAGGAATATTTAATTTTCACTTTCTCAAGAAAATTAAGCCCTTTTAAGGATCTTTCTTCCAAAACTAAGCACTTTTAAGTTGCTTAAAAATGGTTTTCAAATTTAAGCACTTTTCATGACGCTACGCACCCTGCATATGACCACATATAATGCTTTCCTTCAAACATTATCAGACCCAATCACACCAATATGCAGAAGTGCCGTATAGGTTACTTCATATAGCGATATGCAACGCAGAAGGAAGGATAAAAAATCGATCTACACCTATCACCTTCTCCCCAAGGCACTCCTGAAACAACCACATATCCATCATCAGTAACGCACATAGTGACCAATGTGTTCAGAAATTCATTTCTCATATTATGGACAGCAGGGGAAACAGAACACACAGTTATAAATGAGAAAAATTATTATAAATTCAAATGAAAAAAAATACAAAATCCTTCAACAAAAAAACATTTTAAATTCCAATTTAAAGTAACAAAGCAGATTTGTCAAGAGTAAAACACTATATTCATTTAAATAAAAATACAATTTCACGCGAATAATAATTAAGAGTGGAAATAAGAAATTATGAGGTATTTGAAATTATTTTTAAACATAAAATATAAATTTTACCATCCATAGCATCCATATTCCTCAGTCCGGTACTCTTCATTCGCCTATGTCGCTTTTTTACAATAGGTGTATCTAATCTACTTAACAGAGGATTTGTACTCGGTACAGCAGGTATTAGCTGTGTTTCACTCCCATTTAAGACACCTAGAAAATATTTGAAAAGTATTGCTTTATTTAAAAAAAAAAAGGATTTAAAAATGAATGTAGTTTTGTAAAAAAAAATTATTGTTAAATAAACATTCAAAAACAATAATGTAAAAACTGCATTCATCTCATGCGCAGGTTCTCAAACACTTAAATGCTTTTTTCAAACACAAAATACAGTTCGTTTCAGTATTCTGAGACGACCATATTTTGAAGGTCCTATCTCACTAAGGAGTGGCACACGGAATTATGCCAGTCATTTCCGGAATCCAATTTATTGTCAAATGTAAGCATCTCCTTTCCTATTGCCCCTATTTTGCAGAGTTAAATCCATCCTAAAACATGCGCAAATACGTGGATGGTTTTAGAATCCGCTGGGAAACAATAAATATATGTATGAACATGTATTGCAATTCTCATAAACGTTGGCACTGATAAACAGATTTCGACACTTCTTATAGCATATATACTTTTTAATTTGCCATAAATTAATTCAATATATTTAATGCTTTCCAGTCGTGTAAAATACCAAAATGATTTTTTTCAAATGCATTCCATATTAATTATTTAAAAGTCTAACAAGTTAACAATGTAATAACTAATAATCCGTGCGAATAAGCTGATCATCAAGGGATTCTAGTTTAGCTATCATCTGTTATGCAAAGTGGAAGTAAATAGTAATAGAACTAAATCTCTGCAGGCAGACTTCTTGTAGTATCATTAAAATCATTTACTATAAGATATTAATTAAAATTCTTCCACTTTTTTCATGATCAAAAGAGAGCTTTACAAGAATGCAGATTAATGACATTGAAAAGTACTTTGAATTAATGGAAATTTTTTCAAAACATATTCTTTGAATTGAAAATGCAAAGAAAGATATAGTACATATAAAACAAAAAGCTGTAAACATATAACATCTTTTTATCACAGTAATGAATAGTTTTTAAACATTGATAATGTTTCATGCTTACTATCACAAACATTAAAATGTAATGCATGAGTTTCAAATGCCTATTAAAGATCTAATTATTTGAAAATACCTCCCATTCTTTCCAGATGTCAAAAATCAATCTGCAATTGTCTCAATAGACTTTTCAATGATAGGTAGGAAAATTTTTAATGGCACATTAGATATTGATAAGCCGCATCAAAGTGATTACCAAAAAAGCTTCCTTAAAGAACAAATGCAACTGAGAGAAACAAATAATATTTTCAGGATAAGGATAAAAGTTTGATAATGAAAAGCGAACTAAATGAATCAATAAAAGTTAGCCATTCTTTAAGAAGAATTAAAATTTACTTTTCAGAATTTATTTTTACATAAAATGATAGACTGAAACAAATTAAATTACATAGACAATAACAGAACAAACAGACTAAAAAGAAAAAAATAAGTTAAATTCTTTTATTCATTTTGTAATATATTTTATATAAATGAGATTTCAGTTTTTATTAAAAGAAATACAACTTAAAAATGGGCGGGGCCATTTACTATTTTAAATCCAAACAACAGCTTAGAAACAGCCTTCTACAGAACAGCAGCTTCTTAATACAATTAAGTACAGCACCAATACTTTATCAAATGACATCCTTAAGATGCATTTAAGACAACATACTAAGTCCGTCAATAGCATTTATCATTCCAAAATATATTTTTATACAGTTTTATAAATATTACAAAACTATCTAATAAGAAGCTAGCATTATCTTCTGCACTGAATTTAAAATTTGTATTTACCTCCAGCAATGGATAGATTACTTAATTCTGAAGCTAACTCGTTAACTTGATGTGATGAAGCACTAGAAGATGCTCCAGGAGTACGAGAACCTCTAGGCTTTTGACCAGGTATTTTAACAGTTGTGTGCATCAAAGGAATTTCTTTTCCATGAACATCATCCATATAATCCTTAATAACAATTACAAAAAATCATTATACAAGTTCACACAATTAAAAAGTTAGCAATTCAAAGAACGAAAATATCTGAAAAAAGGAACTTAATTATATTAAAATATTTACATGAAGACTTGGATGATAAGTCAATCTGCCATCACTTGTAAGTGTAACATATTTCTTTTTCCACTCTTTATTTAGAGCTTTGCAACTCCTTTTGTAAAGGTACCCCTAAATTAAAATACACATAAATAAAATGAGTTTTATTCTCTAATAAGTTTTTACTCTCACAATGGCAATAACTACCATGACACACAATACATATCAATTCCTAAAATTAAAGATATTTCTCAATTTTTTTCAGTTTTGTATTGCTTTTATAAAACAGACATGCAATAATATCAAATTCAATTCATGACCGTTTAAACTGAATAATAAAAGTAAAAAATATTCTTATATAAAAGTAATCAGATAAATTTTTCAATTACCTCGTCCATTGACTTAGATTACAAAAATTTTAATGAATTTAATATTTAAAGGAAATGCTTAAGATAGCTGTTTAAAATGAATTAAATGTCTATTTTGAAAACACAAAAAGTCGATAGTACAGGTACTTGTATAAAAATATAAAACAATACAATTTTTTTTCCTTAATACGATTTCAAACTTGAAAACAATTTCAACATTTGTGTGAAAAATTGGGGAAAAATGGATAAATTGGTAAATCCGAGGATCATAAAAATGTTGTTGCAGGACTCTTAGAATGAATTAATATCAACAATAGTTCCTTTAAATTTCAAAAAACTTTAAATTGGCAAACAAATTCAGAAAAAATTTACAAACTATATTTTAAATTAGATTTGAAATTACAAATAATTATGAATACATATAACCTGTCTAAGAGGGATGACTCGACCACTGCCCACTTCTCCATTCTTGCTCTTTTTATCATCTTCACCCTTTTTCAAAGGCTATATAAATGTAAAATGGCATTTAAATCATGTCATTAAACTAAGGATATGTGAACAAAATATTTAAGTACACAATATTTAAATTACAAGAAATTTATTTTGAAAACTCACTAATAACTTTTCAATAAATAGAGATCCTTTCCATCTTCTTTTGAAATAAGAAATAAATATAAACAAATATAAAGGATACATTACATCAATTTAAGTGCAGGCTAATGTTTCTAAATAATTCCTACTCTAATAACGGTGTTAGCAGAATTTAAAATGTTTCTGCTTATGAAGCTCTGATGCATATAAAATAACAAATGATGATCATCAATACAGATGAGGAAAAAAAAAAAAAAACAGTATGATCTATGACTGTTATATGTCCTTCAGTGAAGGTTCTTGTTCAAAACCAAAGCAATGAAATAACTGACAACTTAGCTAAAACAACAAAGGATGCAAAAGAAGAGTCTGAAATCCTAGCACTTAATTTTTTCTTCATGAAAAATCTTAAAATAGGATTATTAATACAATAATATACATTTTGACAGGAAGTGGAACAAAGAATTAACGAATTTTAATCTTTCTGGTCGGGAACTTTCACCTCTAATATTTTTTAAATCTGAAAATAGTCTATTTATAAGAATTTCATCTTCATTTAGTTCTATTTTGTTTATGTTGCATTCAATATGAAGTAAATCATTACATTCCCGTGAATACAGTAATGCCATATGCAGATAGATCATTAGGCTGTATTTTATATCATTTAAATCTAAATCTATTTTAGCCTTAAATTTCAATATTCATGTCTAATGAAAATTTCTAAAATATCATTATTGTACCGTTTTATATAAGATTTTGTTTGGAAAAGGTATTAACAACTTGAAACTTCGGACTGAGATGTTATCATGATTTGATATGTTTAAATTTTTAAGTTTCCGTTTTGAGAATAATTTGGTTTTGGTGAAATTTCTATAATTTAGGAAATAACGTATTTTATTAAAGAGGGTCGCTTGTTATGAACTTTCATCTTTTTGATAAACTATTAATATTGTTATACTGTCAGTTAAGATAATATTTTATTAAGGTTAAACATTCATGATTGGATTTTTGTAGTTGAGATCTATTAAATTTTAAGTGATGATTAAAAATGGTATCAGAATGTCAAAAAAGAATTTTTTTGATTCCTGTGCAATGCATGATTGATGTATGGTTAGTTTGTACTTGAAAGGCTATGTGAAGAAACTAAAAAAAAATTTTTTCCTTCAAATATAGTAATTATATATATGTTATAATGTTTGTTTAACTGTGCTGTTATATAGGGTTTACCAATCAACGTGGCCGAATTCAATCTCAGTCTTTTCACTACTTCCCTTATTTTATATCAAGGAGATTTACGTTATTTTTACTGGGTTTCTTCTTCATAATATTTGTGTATATTAAATGCTACTATATTTTCTGGAATATTTTTTTATACATTCTTTTTGTGACTGTATAAATTTGGTATGTGGACATTAGTTTTGGAAAATAGATCACAATCTTGCCTGAATTTATAATTTCATTACATTAAAATATAATAAGATGAAAGAATAAATAACGCATTAAACCTCAAAAGAATACGACTCTTTACATAGCTAAGATAAACTGCGATACAACAGAAATTTTAAATACTTTCTCCCAAAAATAAAAGATTTTCATTTTTATCAAATATCATTAATACTTTTCATAAAATTCGCAAAGTGGGAAATATAATTGTATTTAAATGAGAAAACGAATATGAAGAAGAATCAGGTATCAGACATACTGGGAAAAGATTAGAACGCCGTCGAGTCTTGCGAGAAGTAGTGGGAGTGGAACAAGGTGTAGGTAGATCTTTTGATTCTTTAGGACCGACGATGGAGTTAGTAACTAGAACTTCAATTCCTAGATTTCGTTCTGATTTAACTTTAGATTCTCTCATTGATATAGTGTTTCCATCGACACGATTTTCCTGAAAGTTAAATTTATAATGTCAATCTTTTTAAAAAAATACAGTGATTAAATGACATATATTTTTTTAATCAAAAATATTTCTTTAATTAATAAAAATTACTAATCAAATTACTTTTGGAACGTGACTGGCAGCTATATGACTTAGATGACTAGGAGATGCAGAGACTGCAGAGAGAGTATTACTTCCCACACTAGTAGGTGGATGATAACCATTATTAGTACTGCTTACACCACTAGTAGTACTTGAAACATAGCTATTGCAGCGAACTGGATGGCTGGGAGTGCTGGGTCTTGAGCTTATGCCAGCCATTTTCTGTTGAACTATCTTCTGGCAAGCTGAAGAGATATTGTAATGAAATATATTATTACTATCTAGGAGCTCCCCTTATCCTATGACAAATACGTAGTTAAAAAAAATTTAAATCGCACTATAATGAATTATAAAAATATAAGAAGTCAATGCATACCTACAATAAGATAATATACTCTTGTATTAAAATATTTATGGGAATCTATTAAGTGCTTTTCCTTTAAAAATACTTTAAATAATACTGCGCCACTTAAAATTCAAAATTTCAGGCAGAAACAAATGAATATCTAAATTTTAAAGAATAACATATTGCTTAATTAATTTTATTAACATATATAAACGAAAAAAGATAATTAGCAATACTAGAGAAATTGTAGAAGAAAAATTAAATACCACATTTACATTTTCAGAAACTGATATACAATGGACAAATAAATAACACAAAGTATTTTTAATATGATTATATAAATTCAGAAACGTGAAAACAAATAACTATAGCATGATACACTAAATTTTAAAAGCTAAAAAAGAGATGCTACTTTATTTCCAGATTTAAAAATAAAGAAGCCTAGAGACACTAAAAATAATATAATCTAATTATGATTCGATTTACACTGAAAAGAAGTCATTAAAAAATATTTGCAATTTCATATGACTGTTTAAAGCGATTACATATAATCAAACAGTAATCTCACCATCTTGAAAGACTCTTTCAACATTGAGCCCGTAAGTAGCACAGGTTTCATAATAGGAACACCGTTTAAGGTCATTAGCTAATTTCCTGGCTCGAGAGTCATCAATAACACGAGGATTGCTTTCACTAATTGCATCTAAAAACATGTGAAAGAAATTTAAAAGAACACAAAATTTTTAGAATATATTTCACAATAAATGACTGATTCATTACCAAAAAAGAAAGGGGAAAAAGAATTCAGGCGGGAAAATTAGAAATAATTAAAAATCGAAATGATATTTTCAAATTCGTAAAAACTAAGTTCTGAGTAAAGTTGTAATCATATTTTAATACCATCATGCAATTCTAAAATTTCAAAGCAAATTCATACTACAAAGAATTAAGAAACTCAATTAAAAATAAATATATATCAATTCCAACATATTAATTTACCCCTTTAAAAATAAGTATTTGAAATGTCTCATATCAAAATTGTAGGCATTTAATTTCAAAGAAATTATCACTATACTTTTCAAATAAGGTATTAATTCCATATAATACCTAAATTCATACAATTGTAATAATATAATAAACATACTCACATTAAATATTTAAACTTAAAAAAATCAGAAAAAAATATCAGGATATTTCTTTTTAAGACACATTTATAAAATAATTTAATGTTGAATATCATTGCATAGATTTTTTAAATAAAATATTATCTTTTTTAAAATCTTATGAATTAAAAACCTTGATGCACTTTAAAAATAAAACAACCAAAAAATTAAAACTTTTTTAATATTGAAAATTAAATAAAAAAAATGAGTAATTTAGGAATTATAAATGTCGCTGTAAGTAAAATTTATAGATATCAAGCAGTTTAATTAGCAGATTTTTGTTCATACTAATAATTTTTTTGAATATATATATTACGGAAAATAAAATATTTAGGGCGCAACCAACCTTATATTTCATTCAATTAAGTACAAGTGATGAAACTATTTCACTTGCAGAATACTATTAAATTAGTGTACAGGAATGAAGACACATCAACGAAAGCAAATTACGGAACTTAATAAGTGCAATTCAAAAAAATAACTTCTTTTTTTGGAAATAAACATTTATTCTTAAATATCTTATACGAGATAAAAGTTTAGGGGGTTAAAGATTAATTGAACAAAGAAGAGAATTTAAATGAAAACTTATATAACAATTCATTGAAAGAAAGTTATCCTCTCCGAGAACAACATCCTATAGCATATCAACAATTCAAAATAAATCTATTCATTATTTGAGAGGAAAGATCTATTAAAATTTCATTTAAAATAAAACTGACGATAATCAATCTGACAAGTGTTTCCAGGATGTATTTAGAACTACAAAACAATAAGATGCACCTTAGAAAGCTATAAATATAGAAAATATTTTAAACGATTGCAATAAAGTAAACGTATCGAATAACAGTTCAATTATAAAACCTTCTGAAATTTTCAAATATTTTGGTTTCGCTTATAACCTCAAAAAAGTGATAGACCGATTTTGAGAAATCGAACATAGGTAATAATAGGTTAATAAAGAAAACAGAAATGCATAAATGTAATCAAATTAGGTACTATCAACGGAATAACACAAACTTCCTTAAAAACAAAAAATTAATCAGAACAACCCAACAAGAAAGAAATCTATGAAATTCATAATTTATCTTCTAAATTTATCTTGTAATAGAGACATCGTGCATTCGTTCCGAATGATGAATATGGGTTGTCCTAACAATCTCACTGAACTGAGACCTATTCGGACTACTTTAATATCAAGAGTCCTTAAGTTTCTTCAACCTTCATTTGAAAGTAAGATAGCGTTATCCGGTATCGGCCATTTTAAAGAGAATCTTTTCCAAAAAGATGAATGCCTATCCAAATGCATGTGCGAAAAGTCCGAAATATGTAACGAGAAGAGGACAGAGGGCGAACAGGCTTACCGTGACGCAGGCCCCTTATAGAAAGGTGTCGACCATGTCTGCCTCGGCAATGCAATCGATCGATACAGCGCCCTCTTTCGTGTTCGCCCCTTCAACACCCGAATTTCGTTTATAGGGATAGAATACAAATAGCCCCGTTTCAGCTCGGTGTCTAGGACTTCAAAGACGGTACAGGGAAACACCACTCATCGGTAAGGTTACGCAGGGGCGTTCCCTGACAGCGGCTGCCCTACCTGGAAACGGAATTCCTCCAGCCTCCACCACTTTTCCAGTAGCTGCTATTTATGTCCTGGAAATTTATGTCCTTACGCAAAAGATCAAAATAAGGTCATCATTATATTTTTCAATGATTAATTGCTTCAAAGGAAAACGGAACAATTAAATTTTTATTTTGCAAAATATTAAATACAAGACAAACTTGATTACAAATTAAATTTTAAAAACGCATAATAATATACCATGCACTTCTTTCAGATTGCTCTTTGAATCGATAACTCAAAATAATAAGAAATATTATTCGTTTCGAAAATTGGGGTGGGGTGGGGGAGGCTGGAAGGAAATGTCAAGTTAATAGATAATTCCATCGATAAATTATAAAATTAATGCAATATTGCAATTCGTAGTAATCTCGATAACTTTAAAAATATGCAATTTGGAGTCTTCGCAGCTTTTGTCATTACTATTTACGCACTAAGCATTTTATGTATGGGTAATAACCAACGTGAACCACTTTCTGGTACAAGTATTAACAAGAAAATGACAGAAGGGATAATACTTTGTGAGAAAGCCATTGAATTTTCAACAAAATATTATTGACATTATAAAGACAATATACATGCAATTTAGTACTCAAAAGTCGATAAAAAAGTGCTTACATGGAATGACGAAAAATGCCAATGAAAGCTATCATGGTTTACGCTGAAATATTATTCCGAACAACATTTCGTAGTTCCAAACATTGTCACTTTTCCTATATAGCTGTCCTTTAGTTTAATGAAAATGAAACTGGTGTTTCAAATGTAACGATTTAATTATTACACAAATAAATTGCAGACGATTACGTGCAATGATACTTGAAAGGTCTAAAGCTTTTTGATTACGAACGTATTTGTAGTTCAAAAAGACATTCAGTATTACAGAAAAACAAAATGAGAGCTCAGCGAAAGAAAGTGTTTGATACATGAAGAAATTTTCTTAACAGTAACTACAAACCTTGCGGCGCTTTTCTCAAAATCATTTTTTCGAAATAAATTATCAATCATAAAATAATATCTTCAATACTAATTAAAATTCTTAATGAAATTTTCAGGGAACATTTGTATAATATTCTTCATAAATTCAACTAAAAATGTTGATATGCAGCAGTACTTCATTTTTTATTTATGGCCATTTTTCTAAGAAAATAATTGGAAAATGAAGAATAATGTCTATACCATAACATATAAAACTTCATAAAATTCTTGCATTTTTAATCAATCTCTCAGATTTTAGTTCCTTTGGAAGATAACTTTATTATATGTGAAGCGTGTAAAACGAATTGTGATTATCTCATTAAAATTTGATGTGTTTTGTTAATTGTTTTGGATAAATTCATTGAAATTTACTTCATATTAGTCTAAAACATATATTTAAAGTTTTTTTTGGTTGAGTTATATTAAGGCCCTACTTTAAAGCAACACTAGGACTATTTTCGGATGGATTTCGTAATTTTCAACCGCGGTCAGATGACGAGGATGACACTTGAATTGGCTCTTTTCTCCAAACTTCCATCACACTTGTGGGAGGAAATTCGGCTAACGACGGATTTAACGTGCAACAGACCGGCTTCAGTGGAATGGTGTTGCGAACTTGAAGCCCCTGGGGTGTCGGTCTTACTAACAGCCTCATGATAGTTGCAGAAGTTAGGGTTTTTTTTAACACTTTATTATTTTTAAGCACCATATAACTAGAAAATACCAAATAAAACATTAAAAAATATTTTTTCTTCCTTTTTGTTTCTTTTCTTGAAAAAAAAAAAAAAATGGAATCAAACACAGTCATTATTTCACAAATAAGATTTTATATAAAGTAACTTCACTCTACAATTTAGTTTTACTTTTATTTAGTAACAACAAGGCATAACTTTAACGGAATATTGCACACGATGTTTTAGAAATATGGACTAAACGATCGAATCTGAAAAGCAAAAGGAATGAAATGAAAGCTAATTTCTCGATTTACTCAATACGTAGTTATAGAATTAGAAAAATCTATTTACCTTGAGTGCCCACCAGAATTAATGGCACTTCACCAGGACTTCTGTAATGCGACATCTTAGTGTAATAATTATAGATAGCGTTAAAAGAAGGTTCGTTCTCTAGACTGAAGACATAAATGACGGCATCTACCCAACAACTGAACTGAAAGAAAGAAAATACTTTAAGTTCATAGTTTCAATCTTCAGCCATTTTATAACTAAATATAATCAATATAAATATTTAATAAAATAGAGTGTTAAAGTTTAAATTTAGGTGCAATGAATACATTTTTTAAATTAGGTTTTTAGGAGAAATTATTGTGTGGTAGAGTATCCCTTCACTTCCGTTATCTAAGTTTGCAGAGCAAGCAAATAACGTAACACAAAAATAATATAACAAAAATGAAATAATCTCATTGATTCAGACAACGTTACTAACTTAGATTTCTGTTAGTTTTCTTACTTTAAAAATCTTAATGCATTTAAATGAACTGCCATGTTTATATACTCTTAAAGAAAAGTTCACAGAATCAATACGTTATACCGCAAAAATCGCGTGAATTTTTGTAAAACATGGTGGTTAATAACTCAAAGAGATTTAGAAAATTTGGATATTAAACATATTGTAATAACAAAAACAAATACTTTGTTCGTTATGGGGATAAATTGAAACTAAGGAAAGTGAATTATGATTTTAATATATTAATTGCCCGAGTTGAAAACACTGATTATGTGTCAGTAAACAAACACATAAAAGCATCCATATTCTAATCATTATCGCAATAATAGCTCAAGACACAAAAAGTTACAAAGATTCGCTTAGTAAGATTAAGTATGCATTTTATTTGACACTTACACAACACAGTCTATTAATAAGTGAATAAGATACTAAAAATATTCAGTATTTTCTATTTTTAATAAAAAGAGAATAAATAAAAGCATAGAAATTTAAATAATTAACTGTCACTAAAATGAAACAAAAACGCATTTAGAAATTCACCAGGAAACTATAAAGGAAACCAAAACATAAGAGAAATATAAATAATTAATGTGCTCTAAATCAGAATAAAAAAAAACAATGGGTAGCTATTCAATCTTAGTGTAAAAAGTAAAATATATATTAAAGTGGGGTTTTTTTTTTCATTGTAAGTGTTTTTGCTATACTAAGATAGATTAATCCCCTGTTTTGAAACTATACAAGGGTTATTTTGGTATGGAATTTTAATTCAATAATTTTAATTTATAATGATTTGGATTTGCATTTCATAATCAAGCTCAAGAAGGATTATTTTTGACTAACTGGAGCACATTGCTTTCAACGTACACGACTACTAAATGAAGACCCCCTTCCCCGAAATAAAATTAAAAAAAAAAAGAAAGAAAAAAAGAAAAATATCTCACTATTCTTTGAATTTTAAAAATTGTTGGCGAGAATATTCGTTTATTTCGTTTTCGTAAAGCACTAGAGACAAAATTCAATGCAAATAAATATATACATATACTCTAAGTTATGAAAAGCTTATGAGTGGTTTTGAAACTATTACAAGGGTAGATCTCAATTTTTGATTCACGGTTATTTCACAACGAGGATATCTTACTAAAACCCATCTCAGAACAACCTAACTTAATTCATATTTGACTTTCACCATTGCATATTAATAATGATATAGCTCATTGATTAATGGAAGACAAGGTTAAACAGCAAGAAAAATGAAAAAAATTTCGAAAGTAGTCTTAATCTTAAAACGACAAAATACTTCAAACTAAACTAAGACAGAATACTTTCGGGTTAAATGAAGGGAAAATTTCGAAGATTATGCAAATATAATTACGTAGATAGCGCTTTATATAAATGCGGTTCAGGTATTTTTAAATAATTTAATGTTCATAGATTATGAAGGGACAGTAAGCAATATTGGGACACTTTTTTGTGACTTTTTTTCCTAATAAAATTCTAAACATTTTAAAGCAGCATTTTTTAATTGAGAAAGTATTTACAATCTAAGTATATGTATAAAAACTGTTACAACAGGCCGTTTTTTTTAATCAACTACAGATAAAATGCTGATTAGAAATCAATAATGAAGTTGCAAATATTTCATCCAAAATAACTATTCTTTAGAATTCGACTTCTGGCTTGAGTTAAAAATATAAATTATTATCATAACGGCAAATTAATTTCAAGCAGATAGCTTGAGAATTGAAGGGTTCAGAAAATTAAAGCATTTTAGATGAACACCAAAGTTATGAGCTAACATATGCAACAAAATCAAATAGCAGAAACACTGATACGTTTTTAGTCTTTCTTAGTCTCATTTTACTAAGTCATTTAAAATGGTCAATGAATTCATATACAGAAGAATTTTTTAAATCGACGGGAGGGGCTGCAGATATAAGTTTTTTATCGAGTACGTATAAAAGACTCAATTTTCACCTTTAATTTACAAAAATGAACATTACATAAAACGGCACTATCCTCCCCCCCATCCCTCATTTTCTAATGAGAGGAGCATGTTGATAACTAAAACAATAAACACATGTTAATAGCTAAATCATTCATCAAAATATTCATAAGCATTTCACATATTAGAAAATGTTCCTCAGTTAGTATTTTGTCAAATCTAGAAGCTACCTCAAATCTCATAATACAAATTTTTTAAAATTTTTTGCATGAAAAATTATTAGGAGTGAAGTATACATGGCATTCAGTTTTTCAGAAATTGTACAAAAAAATAATTTATTATTTAGTAAAATGAATAAATATTTATCAGAAATTGAAGGATGAAATAATCTTCTCTTCTTTGCTTTTAAAGTTATTTCTCTCTGCATTCACAAAAATCTATTAATTTAAATTCTAACAGTTGCTGTTAGATGTTTCAATAAAATATATCTCATTTGATAATCACAAGTCAATTTGTATTTATATTCCTATATCACCGTTACCTAAATTATATGTCCACAGATATTTATTCGTTAAATTGGAGATTTTTTGGTTGGTTTCAGAAAATTAAGGAAAAATCACAAAAAATTGCATTAACTTACTCAAAAATAAGCTAACGTACAAAATTTGAATGTATTGTCAAATAAAGAGTTGCCGGGTAAAACAGCAATATGCAAATTAGTGGAGTTGCAATCGAAATACGCCATTTTCGAGGAGCATAAAATTGCATGTTTGAAACCAAGTTGCAAATTTTGCTGCGATACTAAGATAAGATAGCTAACTCGCGACAATCTATCATTTGCCCAAAGAACTGCAACGGAGAACTATTAGAAGATTAGAAATAGGACAAATTCAAAAAGAAGTGACCAGATAGCTAAATGTGAGTCATTCTGCGGTACAGAGGCTTTGGCAACAATTTTTAACCACAGATTCATCATTCAGAAGATTTAGCTAAGGACGGTCAACCGATACAACGAGCATCGATGGCCGATATTTATCAATATGCTCATAAAGGAATGGAACCTCAAATTCGGCAGTTCAGATCCTCCCTTGCTGCAACACCAGAAGTTTGGTACTAATGTCAATTGTACGTAGAAGCCTTCATGGAGACGATCTGTATACGAGGCGAACAGATTCCTCTGCAGCTCACGCCACATCATAGAAACGTCATTAATGTTAAGACATAAACCACGTCATTAACGATAGGTCTAAAAAGTCTCTCTTCTCTAATAGGTCTAAAAGTCTCTCTAAAAAGTCTAATAGGTCTAAAGATCTCTCTATCTTCCAAAGCGATAGTAAACGGTATTTGATTTGGGGAGAACTTGGAACCGTTATCATCCATCAAAAAATCTATGAAAGAAATGCATACGAAAAAGGCAATACCTTTTTTCTTTTGTGCTATTTCTTAGGGTTGAACGCACGTACAACGATTGTTCTGGTTTACATGTACTCCCAAGCTGGGGTAATAGGTGTTGATTTCCTATTACAGAACAACAAATCTAAACCTCGAATTGTGAAAGATTATCTTCAGCAAGAAACAATTCAGGGTATGACCAGCTAGATTAATGGACCTGAATCATATCCAGCATGTTTAGGATGCTTTATAAAGACATATAACTGCTTCAATCCTCCTCCTCAGACAACTGTCACACTTGCAACAGCTTTGCAAAAGTAGTAGCTCTCCCTTCCTACGGAGCTAATAAACCAGTACACACCAATGCAAGTATTGTATTGCTTCTAGAGGGAACCATATTTCATATTAAAGGAGCTTTTTCTATATCAAGCTGAAAAACATTCAGTTTATTCATTTTATACACATGTTAATTTCTACAACACAATAATTACCAGGTAATTTCATATCATTGTATACCTTAATATGGACTGTATACTGTGGGCCAGGTCCAGTAAATTTTACATGTAATTTTTTGAATACTCATAATTTTTGTGATTTTTCTTTAATTTTTGGAAAACAGTGTATTTTTTTTTTAAAGATTTAAAAGCATCTCATAAAAATTAATGGACGTTAGATCAAACACACATTCATGCATAAACATTAACACACGAAGAACATTTAAAACACCAATGACCAGATGGGTTTTTTACATACCACAGGATCCTAGAAAGCCACGGGATCCAGAAAAAAAAAGAGAGAGAAAGAGTGTACTAAATTAAAACTGTATTACAACAGTGCAAATCAACAATATTATTAAACTTGACACAACAATGTTTATTGACAATTAAAATGTAATCATAGAAAAAACAAAAAATAATAGGATAAACTTAAAAACATCAAATGTAAATAAGCTAAGAAAGAGTTAAATGTGTTCGAACGCTGATAAATAAATTACAGTATTACCAATTTTAACCTTGTTTTACAATTTTAAAAATAATTAAGAAGATATAAAAATATAAATGAATAAAATAAAATGATAGTACTAAATGCAAAGCAATTTTTACCACAAATAATGAATTTGGTTCTTGTTTTTTCATAATTAGAAGAATAATTCAGCAGAGAGAACCTACGATAATTAGAGAAGTGCATTTTGCAAAAACTAGTGAAGCAACATTAAATTTTGATTGCACTTATCAGAAAGAGAAAAAGTAATGCGACATTCTTCTTTTGCAATTTTATATTCTGGAAACGGTAAGAAAAATATTTGAACTCCTCCTCTCTGACTCCTAAAACAAAATGTCATATCCTTATATATTTCGCAAAATTTCAGATTATTCGTAATTCATACACTCAAATAAAAAGAACAAAATAAATTATTTTTACTATTAAGTATTTCATCATTCGTTATCATTAATTTTAAGAGGACTTACAAAATGTAATAAAATTAAAGTGAATAATGCAAACTGTACAAAGAAAAATCAATTCGACAGTTTTAATTTTACTTATAGTATACCTATAACCGTGTGAATGCAAAATACTAAAAAATAATATTATGCCATTAATTTTATGAAACATTATACTTTTCTAATATCTACACTTACTATCTTTACTGTTTGAGCATTAAGCATGGCCAGTTCAAAAAAATTTGTCAACAACTTCAAATAGTACTCAAACAAATGTAGAATGACTTATTTATGTTTTAATTTAAAGAAATCATAATTTCATATTCATTTTAGTATTTATAAAAGGGTTTCTACACAGTAGTAATGTTTCCAGTTTTAATTTAAAATAATTTTATTAACGGTCTATTTTGAAACAACACCAGGGATAATTTGGAACAGAACTCGCAATTTTGAACCGTGGACAGATGATGGGGAAGACAGCTGAATCCTTTTTCCCAAACTATTTGAAGAGAAGATTTTTTTCCCAGGCAGATTTAATGAGGCCTCATCTCCACTTATGCTTCTGTAAAATCACGTTAAAACAAACTTTAAACCTTTAAAACCGAAGCCTTAGCGCGAGTGTACCGGTCTACGAAGTATCCAAATTTTGAAAAGCTCTTTACATTTTAAGGAAGCAAATATCTGGGGAAAAAATACTTTTGCATAACACAATTTTCCATCATTTCGTGTTTTATAAAACAATTTAAACTTACAAGCGTCACAATTCCCAGCTTGCACAAGAATCGATAGTTACAATTGCATATATATATATATATATATATCCACTGAGATCCCAATTAAAAATAGGACAACTGTTCATTTGCCGACGTTGCTACACAAGCCTTCGGTTCGACTAAGCAGCAAACAAGATTATTTTTACAAACAATCAAAATAGTAAATAAGTTGCTACATTAGTTTCCTACATTACATTACAATACAATTTAATTTTTTATAACCAATTCTAAGCAAGTAAAACTTATCATCAAAAGCCTGTAAATCACTACATTAAGTACAAAACATTTCATGTATTTAATTAGCGATAATAATCGAAATTTAACTATTTATAATTATTCAGATTATCTACTACACATTTAAGAAAAAGTACAAAATGTTACGAACTTTTCTTTCATTCAGTATTTAAGTATACACTATTTTATAAATTAGAATAATATATAGTTCAATTAGTAATCTAGACAAGATGTATCTGTACCTTATATAGCGCTTAATAAGCTTTTAGAAATAAGCCTACTTCTATACAATTAATAATTAGGGAATAAATTAATCATATTTAATGTTATATATATGTGTGTGTGTGTGTGTGTGTGTGTGTGTGTGTGTGTGTGTGTGTGT
>JAPMOQ010023642.1:4856019-4893233 GCA_026543055.1 Argiope trifasciata
GTGTGTGTGTGTGTGTGTGTGTGTGTGTGTGTGTGTGTGTGTGTGTGCGTGCGTGCGTGTGTTATCACTGTTCTGTATATACAATATTTAAATTTATCTGAAAAAAAAATGCGCTGATAAGATATCATTTAATCTACAAATTGCAATATCATCGTCAATGTTGGGGGGAGAGGGAGAAGCATTTTGTTACAAAAATTTAAGGCTTCTCATTTTATGATAACGAAGCAATTTCATTCAATTGCTTGAAACCAACGTGGCGATTAATTTCCTAGCTTTGATTTAGTAGTGTAAAGATAATTCAACAACTCCTTTTGATAACACAGATTTTATAAATTTATGTACTAATTTCAAGTACCTTTGTTAAAAATATCTAGTGTTGTCAAATGAGCTAGATTAACCTTGAAATATTTTGGAAAATAGGAACTCTCATTTAACTTTAAGATTTCCAAATTTTAATTGTTCATCACTGATCAACCTTTTACTCAGAATTATAAAATATTATATAATTGAGCTAATTGGATATGAACTCGAAATTCAATGTTGCTATTTTTTAAAAATTGAGTTTATGTAAATCTTATAGATACGAAGTCGTCCCTTCGCTCAAAAGAAAAAAAAAATACATATATACACTTACAAAAGGATATTTCTACGGTGATACCCACCTATATCGCCGTAATGCATTAGTCAGCGATAAATAACAAATAATGTTCGGATTATTTATATATTTATTTTGACGAACTGTGCTATGGTAAAAACACTTATGATACTGCAAATCAAGAAGGTTACCGATGTACAATAAGCAAATTTCTATTTGAAAACTGAATTGATGGTATAACCTGCATTATAATATTCAAAAATAGTATTTTTGTTTTGAAGTTATTAAAAAATTAAAACAATAAAACTAAAAATTAAAAAACAAGCTCCACTCCTTCATTTGACATATGCTTAAAAAAACAATTTATTTCAAACATCAATTTCTATTTATTTATTTAAAAAAATAAGCAAGATAATGATGTAATTATAAATAAAAGACAGTGGTTCAGAAAAAAATAACAATTTTTGTTACTGCTAAATTCTGCAAAGCCCAATAATTTTCCTAGCTTTTTTTTTTCGTGGTAAATTCAATCATCAGATATAACAAATAAGTGATACATCTGATGATTTAACAAATATTTGTACATCAAACATTTGATGTAACAAATATTCATTACATCATAAGAAAAATAGATTTAACTTATTGGTCTGAACTAAGCAAATCAGGTGCATTACTTCAAAATTAAATTGTAGATAGAAAAACCTAATCAACAAATTGCTTCACAGCTTATTAAAGATACAAGAAAACTAAAATATTAATTTAAAAATAAGAAACTAATTGGCAGTTCAAAATGACTATAAGTTTATATGCTTCAATTCTTCCAAGCAAGTAAAGTCAATATTAAGTTTCTATTCTTTGGTTGCTGTCAATTCCACTGTGGAAATGATGAAATGACATGTAAGTGATCTACGCAGAAATAAATCATTCGATATTTTTCTATGAATTACTGGATTGCATAAAATGTTTTTAACATCGAACTATAGAATACAAAAACTGAAAATGTACAAGATAAAATACTTTGACTAACGAAAAGTACAGTAAAAAATTTCTTCCCAACAAGAAAAACGTTTGATTTTTAATGCACAAGTGGTGTCAGCCGGAAGAAGGCGTAAAGGTCTCAGCAACAAGAAGGTGGAGCGTAAAGTCAGAGGAAACAATTGTTTCAATCTATTTGTTTGGAAATAATAATAATAAAATCACCAATATATTCACTAATATGTTCATGGAAAAATCGTGGAAGTGTCTTTTTCTAATAAATTAAGGTTTATATTTATTTACCATCCGATTTTTAATCACATAAGCTCAATCAATATACTTATCAGACTGGTTTCAATATAATATACAATCATAGATATAGTTCCTTACGACGAAAATTGTAAGATCTTTATATATATATATTTCATGAAAGGGTTTGATTTTTTGTTTGTCCCGAAATAGCTTCCATTCATTTGTTGTAATTATTATTAAAATTATCATAATTAATAGTGATTTTTAAAAGAGTATTACCCGCGTTCGCATTTCATTTTTTTTTTCATGTTTTCCCTTAGTTTGCAAAATTTTCTAATGATCAAAGGTTTCAAAAGCGCAATATCTATGCTGATATTATAAATGTGAAAGTTTGGATGGATGGATGTTTGTTACTCAATCACGCCAGAACAGCTGAACGAAATTGGATGAAATTTAGCACAAAGATAGATTACAGTCAGGAATAGAGCATATGCTACTTTTTATTCCGGTTAATTGAGTGGTAAATTTTTTATTAATTAAAAACTAATTTTCGCGCCAAAAAGTTGAGGCCAAATCCTGTCAAAGATGAGTAAGGCTCCAGTTTTTTTTTCTTCTTTTTTTTTTCCCCTTTCTTTTTCTCCCAACAGTAATCAAGTTAGGCTTAGAAGAATTTCAAACGATTCTGTTAATTTTCTTAGTGTTTGATGAATTTAAAATCAAATTTTGTTAATTAATCGATCTTTCGAATTCATTCTGAAGTACTTTTAAATTAAAATAAAACAAAATTAAGGAAATAAAAAATTTCTAATCTGCATTGCGTTATCCCAACTGGCGTAGGAAAGCCAGTGATTTGAATAATGCCAACTGACGTAAAAAGTTCACGAGTGATTGTTGACAACTGAGTTTTCATTTAAATTAAAAGTTAAAAAATTATGTGTATTATATTGTTGTAGCAATCTCAATCTCGATCAATAAATAAAATGGGTTTGACTTTTAAATAAATACAGACTTTATTTGCTATTTATTTCAGGTGTACGTTGTAAATAAATTATTTTTAGGTCAATTATGTAATTTAAAATGGGTTAAGTTGTATTTTTAAGCTATATATTTTTCGTATATGCTTATAATTTTAAGTACATTGTTTTTAGGATAGTTTTAATCTTTTTGATTTGTCATTATTTTATAGTTTTTCAAAATGCCCGGAAAATGCAAATATACTCTTTCGAAAATGAGCAATCAAACGCGGGCTATCAGAATAACTAGAAGTACAGGGCGAATAATCAAGTAGACTTTAAAAGAATTAAGGAAGCGGAGGGGCAGGCTTCATCTGGATCAGCTGAAACGTCATAAACGGTATAGGAATAAGGGAATTGATCAAATCGTCTTATACACACACATAAAAATTTCTAAGCGTACGAAGTCGCGGGTAAAAGCTAGTTATCTATATGTGGTTTCTCACAATATATGTTTTCCTTCGGTTTACACCACTACTTATTGGTTCTCTAGAAAATATAAAAGAAGGGCAATAAATATTGTAAATAACATTATTTCTAAGAGGAAGGGGTTACGGAACGACAGTGATCCCTAAATAAACGAGTCGTCCCCACCTACACTGCCCCCCCCCTTCGGGGAAAGAAAAACAGCAATTATCTTTCAATTTTTTTTAACTAATCCAAATTACTATGATTACAGATTCATAAAATGCTCTAAAACTTTCAGTATGTATTTTCCCTCCATAAGACTTTTTAAAAAATCACATTCACGCTTTAATCACATCCAAATGAAAATATCAACATGATGAACCTTACTGAATTATTTTGACAATTTTAAACAAATATATATCTTATTTCATCAATGCATGATAAAGTTATTATGATATCAATTTATTTCTATTTATTTTTCTTTCAACTAACTATTCACCTTTGTTATTTTGGCATTCCTCTAAGAGAAATAACCTAACACGATGAGGATTATAGCTCTATTTCTACACTCTCTCTAGCCTCACATTTTCTTCTACGCCGGGTTAATGTGTCGAGGTTAAATGAACAAGAAATAAACCAGATGGGAGTGCAGTGCCTTCAAGAAAATGAACAGGATACACTTTTAATTCTTATAGTGAAAAGGGAATTAGCAACAGGGTTCGAAGGGATTTACTTCCAGGCTGCCATCTATTTCATAAAAATGTAAGAGTTTGTAAATCAATGGTTCGCAAGGAAAAAAAAAAGTGTACACAATTTATTTATTTTTCATATTTAAAAAAAAATAGACGATTTTTAAACGCAAAATCAAATTTGGTAGGGAAGAGGTTTGAAAAATAAAAGATATCAAATGTATTAGTGTCTTAAATTTATTTCTCTCCATATAGCCAAATTAAAAACACTGGGGAAAAAATAGCCTAATAGGGAAAATATCGTCAGTGCTAAGAGCATTGACGATTTATAAAAAGAGCATTTAGAAACATTAAAAAAATTGCCTCTGTTTTTTCCCCCTATGACCAAGAAAATGAGGTGAACCGTATAAGTCATGGTTCGCTTCGATCCATCGCAACAAGCGTGTCTCGTATTTCACACTAACAAAATAAATAAACAGGATTTAGTTAATAGTTGGCTTAAGAACAAATGAGGCTGAACGGAGCTCCTCTTTTCTGAATGAAGCATTCCCGTATCCAATCTCCTTTGACTGCTCTTCCAAGAGAAGATGAGCTTTATTTTTCATTAATGCTTCACAATACATGACGGAAGAGTTTATGTAACGGCAGTTAAATATCATTAATGTCATTTTTTTCTTAGTCAAAACAATGTAACGGAGGTCATTATTTGATATTTAAACAGGTGAAACCAGTCTACAACGCAGATAAACGATAGTAGACACAAAATAGTTTTTTTTTTTTTTTTTCTGTAACAAATGTTATTCATGCTTCAAAAGTATTTATATAAATAAAGGTGGAGATTTTGAGATAGCCTCTCTTTGTAATAAAGATACTTGATATTAGTTCTTTATATTTAACTCTTTCATTCTATTACAAGTTCATCATATTCTATACACTTAGAACAATTAACTGAATAATGAAGGGCATCTTTTCTGTTATTTATTTAAAATATAAGATTCAGACTGTTAAAGAATAGTACAAAAAAACAATGTATTGTTAAAAGGTGCGCGATTTATATCAGCTGAATTGCTCTACAGAAAATAAACAAATGCATTAGTAAAAGGATAAAATCCCTTTTCAAGAATAGTTAAGCTAGTAAAATGCTCAAGATATTTAGCGTTTCTATGTTGGCGGAAGTTTAAAAAATATACCTTAAATTAAACATAATGTGGGTAAAAACAGCATTATATTCATAATTAAAAGTTTGATTGACAAAGATAATTCAGCACATTATACTGTAATAAATTTAAATAGCATGATTATCCATTAAATCTTGAACAGTATTAAAATCCAAAAATGAACTTTTGAAATCTCAAAATTAAAGCAATTTTCCGCTACTGAAAAACTAAAATCAAAATTTGTTTCTTTTCTTGAAATCAAAATGAGTTATTCAGTTTATACATATCAATTATGTTAAAACACTCGTCTTCCCACCTCAAACAAAAGTTTAAAATAACGTTTTAGATACATCACAGAAACGTGTACCAAGAAATAAAAAATATATAAAATAAAAATATCACATCAGTATGCAATCACTACATCTTAATAGATTTAAGTAGTAAAACAATATTTAAAAAAACCTAAAATACAATAAATTATTTTTTTTAAAAAAATGCTTTAATTATATAAAAAAATTAAAATTCAGAATTTTATCTTTTATTTTTTGTTTAATATTTACAAGTTAGTCAGTTTCATTTTACAAACAATCGAATCCGTTTTCAGAAAATTTCTGAAAGAGAAGGCTACGGAACAATGCCAAAGAACATAAATCAGACAAAAATTCCTATAATCTCTTAAAATGATTTAAAATATTTTTAAATACAGTTACTCATGTTAGCAGCCGAACCAAAACCGGCTACGGATGCAGATATTTCTATATATTAACTACGCGTAAAACGAAAGCGGTTTCGCAATAACTACCTCTCTATAATTATAATTAAATTCTACAATGTATGGAATTAGAGATTTCCGAATAGCCATTAACCTAAAATAATCATCAAAGATTCTGTTTCGCAAAATACAGCAGGAAATTAATGAATTATGGCATAACCATTTGCCATACTGAGTGACATCAATCTCTAAAAACCCGCTGGTTTCGGCATATCTCATTTAAAGCTATTTAGACATACCCAAATCTTTTCGTGCTCGGACAAACGCATTTTTGCAAATGAAAATGTTTAGTTCATTTAAGTTTGAAATCGATTGGTTTGATTATATTAACGTCCCGTTTTGAAGCAACATCAGGGCTATTTTAGGATAGACCTCGTAATTTTGAATCACGGTCAGATGACGAGGACGACACCTGAGCTGGCACCCCCCCTCTGCACACCACACCACACCAGCGAAGTTTGAAAGCCAAAGAAAGATATCTTTCGGCAATGAATTATGTAAAGGAAATGCTTACATTACAACTTTGTAAAAGAAGTTTGCATGTTACAAATACAAGTTTGTATTGCATCTTAATGATACAATCTGTTATCATTACACGGGGAATGATAACAAATTGTAGAAGATGCGATAAGCAAGAAATGATCTTTATTTGCCTTCATAGGAATTTTTAAAAAATGTTTAGACTTATTTTTCTCTTATAAGCTGGATTTAGGCTTAAAATACAGGGGGGAGGGGGTAATTAAAGGGCAAGTGTTTGAAAGACTGTTACAGAAAAATTACTTGGAATATATCGAAGAAATTGGGTATATGTTATATTTACAACATGGAGAAATGAATTACACAATTAAAAAAAATTATTTTAACTCTTTGTCATTGGTGGCGCTTTTTAATGAAAACATTTTATACATTGTAATAAAAACATTTTTCTTTCCTAAAATTTGAAATGCGTAATGTATTACAACATTTGTTCATTATGGGATCCGTCAAGTCCTATCAAATGCTGAAGATGCAAGACAGCTTGATCTACAGTAGTACCTAATGTTTCCTGCTGAATTTCTAAGATATGTTTTGAAATGCTGCTTTTTGAAAGCGACAGTAGAGTTAGACCTGTCCTTGTAGACGCGATCTTTTAAATATACCGGCAGCTAGAAATCCAGGATTCAAATCAGGGGAACCAGGTGGCCATACATTGTGAGAACATCTACTATCTATACGACCCTCACTAAAAGTTCGGTCAAGCAGTTGTGTAACAATGAGCAATGTGAGGTGGAGCTCCATCTTGCATGCATATTGTTGAATAGAGGCTGTTTCTGTCCTGAAAAGCACGGGTTACATTATTTTCTAAAATTCGAGTGTAACTTTTGTCTGTTACGGTGCAGCAAACTAGCCCTGTTGGTGTAAGATTTTCGAAAAAACAATTAAGTCAGCAGTCATCCACACTAAACTGTAACAAACGTTGAATACAAGGGTTTCAAATTTCTTAATTTCAGCATAGAAATAATGAAATCAAAGCTAAAACAAAATTCAGGCCTAATTTACTTCAAAGCAGTTTACTTTTTAAAAATGAATCTTTATTCTAAATTGGAAAATTTTAATTTTCAAATATATTTCTAGACATATAAATAAGTGAATGCTTCCTGCATTTTTAATTTTATGAGAATTGGATGAGCCCCATATCCTGCAGTTACGGGTGTTGACTTGTCTGGTTAAAGTAAATTGCGCTTCACAAAATCTTTCGAATCCATGATCCGTCTTCATCGATTTTGGCAAGAATGAAGTTGACAAAATCAATTCTTTGCTGTGGATCGCCTGGTTGTAAGTACTGCAAAAATTAATTTTACACACATAGCATCTTAAAATGTAGCGCAAGACTTTGCGTACAGTCATCCATGATTAGTCCTTGCTACACTTCTAGCGCATACAGGTGGCTGATCCTCTAACCCAAAATCAATCGCTTTACTAATCTCTTCAACAACTTCCTAATTCACAGATCTTCTACCTCTAATTCCTCTTCTTCAACACATTTCTGTAGCTTCAAATTTAGGCCATTCAATGATATTTTCTCAAATCTTTAAGACGGCGATATTCTTTCAAATCAGAACTATAGTTACTATTCTTTTGAAAATAACATTATACTAACAAAGCACGTTCTTTTTTAGACGCAGTCAAGACCATAGCTTAAAGATACATACAAGATACAAGACTTTTATCATCTTAATGATTTTAAAATTAAAGTGGTTTTCATTCTGACATAGTACAGAGCAAAAACAACGTTTTAATAACCTACAGCACCATCTATAACAAAAAAATGAACTAAAATTTTTTTATTGTGTAATTTATTTCCCCAAGTTGTAAGTATAACATATACCAAATTTCTTCAACACATTCCAAGTAGTTTTTCTTTTACAGTCCTTCAAACACTTGCACTTTAATTATAACCACCCTGTACACAAGACTGATTTTTTACAAATCCATCTTAAGTATTTTAAACGATAAAAGCTTAAAAGATTAAAGTAAAAATTAAACCTTAATTAAAAATATATATACATTAAGTGGGAAAAAAGTGCATATCAGTCTATATTAATATAATGTTCATCTATTCCATCAGAGAGAAAAAAAACATGGCGTTTTGGCAACATAATTTTTTGTTATTTTTAATTAAAATAATTATTAATTATAAAAATTTATTGAAATAAATAAGTTTTTTATATTCTTCTAGAAATCAATCACTGAAAAGAAACAAAAAATTAAAACTTTCGGAAGAACAATGCATTTGATTGTAAGCATTTATTCTCATTATATAGTCGGAACATAAAAGTTAACTCATTTTTATGTTTTTCATGAATTGCATTTAAAAGTTTTCAGAGAGATATTAAAAAATATCACCTAGATCATAAAGTAGAGATAAAATGAAAAGAATGCTCTTTTTATTTGTCTGTCACAATGTAAGTTTATTGAAAGTTGTTACTTTACATCATTAATAAGACCATCGATAAGACTGAACTACATTAAGATAGTTCACAAAATAAAAATGTATCAACAACGGGGATTCAAATTTACTTTTAATGTTTATATTTAATTTAATGCATAAATGCCCAAGATGCTACAATGCATTTTTCAGAAGAATATACAAATTATATAAATATATATACAAATATATTATATACAAATTATATATCACTAAAAGATTTGTTTTATTTGTAAATCAACAAAACTTTATCTACGGCATATTAAATAATGGTACTTTATCTAATGCGTATTTGCCTTTACATTTATTCTATGCAAGGTTCATCTTGTTAATAAATACACTACTAATTAGTGTATATGAATAAAATAAGCATAATAGGTAATGGGGCGAATGAAAAGAGAAGAAAAATAATAATCATGACACACAAGAAGTGCTTTTGCATGCAAACATATTTGTAAAAAATTAGAGCATAAGTATTTTTCCTCAATTACTAAATACTTATCTTAAATGAAGTACGAAATATAAGTGTACATAAAAACGGCACATTCCATTTACTAATATGAAACAAGAAAGAAAAAAAATAAACTCATAATAGAAAAAAAAATAAGAAAAGTAAGCTAAAACTGACTACAGAATAATAAAAAAGTGAAATCGAACAAAGAGTATAATGATAATGTATTTTAAAAAGTTGCATCCAATTGTATGCATATAGTAAATGTACATTAATTCTTAAGAAGTTGACCAGAATCCTACTCCAAAATATATAAAAAATTTCAAATATATATACATTAAAAAATCGCGTTTGTTATTCTACAGTCCCCCTTTCAACTCTGTGAATTTTTTATTCGTTGATAAATTACAATTTTCATCAAATTTAAGCTTTAGAAAACAAATGATATATAAATAATAATCCAAGCAAAGTAATATTTGTAGCAAAAAAAAAATCCTTTATCAACTTCTGAGCTAATACAGAATAACACTCAAATCTATCCCATGGATCCAAAAAGGAGTCATTACTGTTTGGTATTCCATTAAATTCACTGTTTACCCTTCTACAACAAGTCAGACATCGGTAACTTCCTCCCTAAAAAAACGCCCCAGCTTAGTCAAATTTTACGACAAATCCTGTGACTTAATTATTAAATACTAAATCCAATGTTTACTTTTCAACACACAGTATTTAGAATGAAAAGGGCAGATATGAAATTTACCTGAATTTCTGGTGGACCGCCTTCGTCTCGAATGAGTAATAGATAACTCTGCCCGTCTATGACGACTTCCTTTTTAAATCTACCACCTGAAACGGACATGTAGTGAATGACGGGCATATCACACTTAAAATACTACTATTAATTTTTTTTTAAAGATTTTCAACACTTACCTTCGGGGGATTCATCTTGCAAATATGAACCCGTTAGATACCTGTGAACTAATGCTGATTTTCCGCTCGACAGGCTCCCCACAATACCCTAAAAATAAAATAAGTTCATTTAAAAGATTCATAGAAGAAATTCAGTTAATTAAAATTTAAATATGATAGAATCTGAAAAAAATTCGAAATTTGTTTGGGGGGGTGCAAATCGTATTCTACCCCCAAATACAGAGTTTTTAAAAACAAAACTACAGTAAAAAATATTTTACTCTAATTAAGCTTTTAATCAGTGCATCTAACTTATTAAAACCTTTCTCACTTAAAAGAAAAATAAAAGAAATAAGAAAAGAATAAATTATAAAAACAAAGCGTTAGAAAAAGAATGAATTATATATTTTAAACATCACATCTTGTTGAACTAATTTTACCTGTAAGAAATTAAAAACTTTCACCATTTCATATGTTTTAAGATTAAAAAAATATTAATTTATAATGCAAAAAAAAAATCCTTTTATATATGATACAGAGAGAAGAAGAGTAAAAAAAAAAAAAAAAAAAAAAAACTGAAGTTGAAACTGTCCTTTTGTGGCATTTTTAATTTTACATTACATAACGGCGTTCAAAAGTTAATCATATTTACTGACTCTCCGTAATGTAATTTTTTTAAGCATCAAAATTAGCATCAATACCTAAACCTGCAAGCTGCAGAGCCTCCCTAAACCAGAGTACCTTGAACTGATTTCGGAGTCATTAATAATTAAATCACTGTTTTCGCCTCTTACCGAAAACAGGAAAAGAAGTTTTTCAAAAGGTGTTAATAATAAATTACGTCTATTATTTCTGAATGAAGCAACGTATTATTTCTAGAGGAAATATTCTGACGATATATCCGATCCAATTTACATAGGATTACATTCAACTTTTCACGGCGTAGCGGAAACGACGTCTTTCCCTATTCATCAAAAATGTTTCTGTCTGGATTTTTTTTTTTTTTTAATTATGAAAGTATTTTAAAAATTATTCTAAAATCCAAGGCTGACGGTACTCATAAACACTGTAGAAAATTCATCTAGTAAGTTTGCATGGACTTTGCAATCAAGATATTTGGTTAAAAAAGCGGGTCTGAAACATTGAATAAAAAGCTTTTACAGTTTCGAAAAGAGGCGACTTTTTCGCTCTAAGTGTCTTGGGTAAAAGTTATATACTTATAATTCTTTTTTCAAATCAAAACAAATTTTTTACAGTATCAATAATTCTCTTTGAATATTACTGATAACCGTGTACAGAAAGGAAAAAATGAATAATTCTATAACTATATTTCAAAAAAGATCAAAACCGAGTTACATACGGAAAAAAAAAAAGTGCTTAAGTTCTCAGATTTCAGACTGACTACAGTTTATTAAAAAGTGAAATCATTTTCATCAAAAAATAAAAATTTAAGTCAATAAAATGTCTTACGACCTGCTACAAAAATCTTAATATTAAGCAAGATAAGAAGAAACTTTAAAAATGAAAAATGAATAGGTAACTTAATATAAAAATTCAGTTTAAAAAACATAAAACGCACTTCAAATCTGAAAGAAAAAAAGTTTAAATGTTTAATTTATTAAAAGTTAACATTATTCAATCCAAATTTATGAAAAGAAACAGAGTCATTCATAATTAGGAGATACAACCAATTCTATATAATGAAAAAAAAAATGCCTCTGAACATTTAAAATGCAAAAAGCATTCACTTATTTATATGTCTAAAAATGTATTTGAAAATTAAAACTTTCCAAACTAAAATACAGATTCATTTTTAAAAAGTAAATTCCTTTGAAGTAAATTAAGTCTGAATTTTGTTTAGTTTTAATTTCATTATTTTTATGCTGAAATTAAGAAATTTGAATCCACAAAAAGGATATTAAACCATCATTTAAAAAGTCGATTAGTAATAATAATATAATAAACAATAGCATAATCTATATAAATAAAAATGAATGTTTGTCTGTATGCCTCTGATGCGCGGCTGCACCGCTCATCCGATTACCATAAAACCTTGAATAATTACTTGCACTTACGGGATGGTCAGAGGCATATTAAAATTATGTAACATAAAAATATAAAAAATGAGGATCTATTTACCGCACCTATTAACCAAGAATTATTGTCAAATTAACTCGGAAGAATACACAATAGATTCAGTAAAGTGCTAAATTCAAGGTACAGGCGAATATTCCGTAGCTATTGTACGTAAATACTATGCAAGTCGTTCTCTGAGGCAACCGCCTCATTAGACTATGCATGAAAGCTTTGGAGAAGCATTCCTATAAGATTGCAATTTTAATTAAAAATTAATAAAACTTTAGCATTTTTTGCAGCATCTTCCGGAAATATTAGAGTACAAAAAATTTTGCATTACTTCAATTTTAAAAAAATATTAATTCAACTATATCAACAAATTTATTTCACAAATATATATACTGTGTTTATTCAATTTGAAAAGAAAATATTTTAATCACATTTTCTAACATTAATCTTGAGAATTCCAAACGAATATTATACGAATCACGAAAGATACAAAAAATAGTTTCTTCCCTTACAATTCTAAAAGAACATCAAGCATTACAATTCTAAAAGAATAAATAAATCGATTATATAAAAATGAATTGGGGTTTGTTCGTACTTTATGCGCTTCCGTACTATTCAACAGATTTCTATGGAACTTGGTCAACTCATTGCTTGCACCTGTGTGAAGGTTTTAGGTCGAGTACCGTTATCATATCTGTTATATAAAAATGAATTTTTGTTTGTTCATATCTTATGCGCTTCTGTACTTTTCAACCAATTGCGATGAAACTTGGCAAAACCTATTGCTTGCACTTCCACGAAGGTTATATTTTAAAACTGATTATTGACAAAAGTCAATCAGAATTAATCGCACATATAACAAACAAAATAAAATTATTATGATTGATTTCAGTCAATGAGAGGGAAATGAAATCAAAAATACTTCCTGAAAGCGCTAATGTGTTTCTTCTCATTAATAAATGATCTTTTACACAGGATGTTGTCATTCAGCGTGCTCAATATTTTGCTTGCAGCAAACCGCGCATATTATTTAGAATTGATCTCACACATACAAAATAAAATTATTATAGATGCCGCTCAAGGTAAGTTATATATAATGGAAATTTTCCAGTGCAAACAGTACTTTTGCTAATTATTATGCGAATCTGCAAACAATATTTCGATTGTACAAATGTATATCGTGCTGATTGTTCCCCAAAAAATATGTTCCGAAACATTCGTCACTTAATAGATCAGCAAATCTACAGCACAACATCTAGAAATTAGCCAGATGGAGCTTCTTCATAAACAAACGAGGAAAGACAAGAGAGCAATTAAGCAGATCGTTTACAAACTGCAAATTCACGTGTTTCAGAATCTCAAGATCAACATGGGCAAGAACCGATAGACAACATTTATATGTTACCTGTTCACGAATATCAGAATCAAAAACCCAATATGAGGTAAGAGGTGTGACTATCCTTAAAAGAAAATCGATTGGAGAAGATGTGCTCATTCCATACATTCCCATTATCCCCCCCCCACACACACACACACATTCCTTTTGATTCCAAACGATTAAAGTTCCCCATTCGACTTACATTCTCGATGACCGTCAACAATGTGTATGGTCAATCACTTCAAGTGCGCATGTTTTTCATATAATCATTTGTACGCCAGATGCCACGAGTCGGACAGTCAAGAAATTAATTTGTTTCTTCTGAAAACGAAAAAACAAAAAAATATTGTCTATCCTAAAGCTCTTGAATAATAAACTAAAAAAGAACAGAATAAAAATTATTTACACTTCTCTACTACATATCATTCAACTTCAATGAATTTATTCATTTCCGATATGAAAATAAATATCATATTTTCTATTATTCCTAACTAAACAAGACAGTTATTTTAAATTTCAAACGATAATTCCAAAATTATATCTTCTGCGGCAGCAACGCGCTGGGTACCAGCTAGTTATAAATAAAAATTCGTTATGTATTTCATCGCAAAGAAAATAACAATTAATTGCCCCGCTAACTAAAAATAGATGTTCATTCTAAAGAATAAGCAAACAGAAAACAAAAAAAAAAAAAAAAAAAAAAAAAAAACAGAATGATGTTTTAATTAAAACGTCTGATTCGCACCAGTGGAACTGCATTCATATACAAAGTTTCACTGCGACTTTTCTATCATTTCCGCTCTAAAGATTTTAAATTACAATAAATACTTATAAATAACTCCACCCTCTTTAACTGCAAATTCTTGATCTTTCTGCAGAGTTAATTGTTCCATAATTGGTCAAGTTTTCATTTACTATCAAAATATGCTTTCCTAACAGGATATAAAAATAAATAATTACAAAATAATCGCCTGTACTTTATTCCTTCGAAATGTTTCTTTATATATAGTTTCGAAATGTTTCTTTATAATATTTCTTTATACAGGGTGTCCCAAAAAGATTGAAACGCGCTTTAATTCTTTAACTGTTAGAGATAAGTAGGTGATGTAATTTGAAAAAATGTTCAAAATAAGATAGGAAAGAAGATTGCATTAAGAAAAAAAATCCACCTATGAATTTTTAAAAGTTACACTTTTTAAATTTTTATACAACCCCTCTATGCAAATTTGGTCAATTAGAAAGTTTTTCCTTTCCATCCCAGAAGACCATTAAAAAAAACTGCATAACTGTATCTTTAAAATTGAGTGAGTTATGCGTAATTGAAAATTGAACGCTGTTTTTAGTGACCATATACCAAAATGGAAATGTAAATTTGCAACAAATTATAAACACATAAATTTTTTATATTATTTACAAAACACATTTTTGCGTATTACGGTAGATTCAAGATACAGTTTTAATCTTATCAGGGCCAAGTAATTTTATGCCATGTATTCTAAATTTACATTAGAAATTTTATAAGATTTCGTTGAAAATCAATAAAAGCCATTTGACAGATTTTTATAGCTAAATTTATAAAAAAGAAAATACTGTTAAATTAGTCTGGTAGAATTTTAATTGTTTTCAAATTCATCACATTTTTGTCATGAATTCTAACATTCTAACACAGCACATTCTAACAAATTAACTGCCAGACGATTTTTTCCTTTCATTTAACTGGAATTTAACCGCTTCTAATACGTGTATATTAATTTTTTTTAATTTTATTTTTAAGTTACATAAAGAAATGCAGACGATTATTTTTCAATTTACTTATTTAGTTCCAAAATTATTTCTTTCCTGTACAACTTAACCAAGATTTCCTCGTGCATATCAAAATAAAGTTTAGAAATCATTCAGCGATATTGAGTTTCATATTGTCGAATTAAAAATACTGTAACTAATTTTGCATTATGGTACTTTTAACAAATGACGAACTATTTGAACTAGCAATGGTTTATTCTATTTGGAATCGAAATAATGCAGAAACTGCTCGGGAATTCGGACGACGATATCCCTATTTGCCTGAAATTTCACGTACATTTGTTTATCGGATGATGAGAAGTTTGAGAACTACCGGTTCATTTAATCCAAGACCTGGCCCTGGTAGAAATATCTTGTTCAATGAAGACCAAGAAATTGATATTATTGCATATTTTTCTTCCAACCCACGATCAAGCATTCGAAAAGCAAGTGCAATTACAGGATTACCTAGGACGTCAATCCATAGAATACTTGAAAAACACAATTGGCATCCATTTTGTATTCATGGACTTCAAGCACTCCATCCCTCTGATTTTAACCGACGTGTAGCATTCTCCAATTGGTTATTAATCCAACAGGACACAGATTCAAACTTTGTCAAGAACATCATTTGGACTGATGAATGTTTGTTTACGGAAAATGGAGACATAAATGCACACAAAGATCATTATTGGAATGATACAAAACCATTTTTTGTACAAGAAATACATCACCAGAGAAAGTTTTCTGTGTCCATACGGTGCGGAACGGAAAACTGATTGGTCCAGTGTTTTATGAAGGAACATTTACAGCTATAAAATATTTGCAACTTATTTTAAATGGCATAGTAACAGATACTTTGGAGGCGACACCATTGTCATTAGTAAAAAAAATGTATTTTCAACAAGACAGAGCGCCTGCACACAAGTCTATAAATGTAACAAACTGTTTCAACGAAAACTTTTTAAATGTAAGTTCATTTTATTTATTATTATTTTCTTATGTTACACTTCTTACAATCTTATGTTGTCAAAACTGTTTAACTCCATCAATAAGGACTTTATTTAAATGCCATTTTGGATTTCTTTTACGCTTATTATTTTTTTTGATCGAAGAATTTCTATTATCAATTTGGATATGGTCCCTATTTTCACCGACGAAAAGGTCTTTCAAGTGGTATGGAAAAGTGACATAAGTCAAATTTTTTTCTGTGTTATTATTCAAAAAGTTTTAAAGATACAGTTATGCAATTATTTTTAATGGTCTTCTGGGATGGAAAGGAAAAACCTTCTAATTGACCAAATTTGCATAGAGGGGCTGTATAAAAATTTGCAAAGTGTAACTTTTTAAAATTCATAGGTGGATTTTTTTTCTTCATGTAATCTTCTCTCCTATCTTATTTTGAACATTTTTTCAAATTACATCACCTACTTATCTCTAACGGTTAAAGAATTAAAGCGCGTTTCAATCTTTTTGGGACACCCTGTATAGTGGGCGGTGCGGCAAAATATTCCAGATCTTTTTCCCAAAAACGGGGTAATTTTTTGAACGGTTAATCTCGTGATAAAATCTAAAATCAGAAAAGTCCATATTTTTATTTCTTTTATACTGAAGGTTTACAGGAAAAAGAAACCAAAACACGATATTCAACAACATAGCAAAAGTAAACTGTTCTAAAAAAGAAATAAGGCATGAAGTAGACGATTTCTCAGATCGGACAAATAGAACCTATTCCATGTGAATAACATCAAGATTCAAATGTTTAATGGCTATAACACAGTATTCAGCCTACGACTAAAGGTGGGTTCAGACGAGACTTATTATTGTCCGCAATTATAAGATCATGACTACTTTCAGAAAATCACGTGACCACAACGGGACAATGGCAAATGATTGTCCAGTCCGGACAAACGTTGTCCGCGTTGTCCCAAGTGTTCACACGAGGACAATGCAGATACAACAGCAGAAGCAACGTTTGCGGACAATAATAAGCCTCGTCTGAACCCACCTTAACTGTGCTCTGCATGCTGCGCTGGAACATTAAAAATCAAGGGCGGAGATATTTTACTTGGAAAAGAATAAGGAAACGATCGCAATTCATAAAAAGTCTGAATGGTTTTAAAAGGAGGGCAATACTCACATGCAAATTCCGAATTTTATAATTTAAAAGGGTTTTTAACTGGTACTTGAAGTTTCTCTTAAGCAATTTATCATTTTATTTTCAATGCCAATAGTGCACAATACAAGACGAAGAAATTCGAGCAAAAGTATCTGCATTTGCGATATTAATATCTAAAACCAAAATAAATCTTTTCTAAATTATTAATTTATGAGACACAATTTTTTTAGCAAACGTTAGATTAAAAACTGCTTGCGTTAGATTAAAAAAATTTCAATATTTGCGAAAATAAGCTACAACCAATTTTCTGATACACATATACGAAAAACAAAAAAATATATAATGTATTGCATAGTTTTCAAAGCAATTAGCATTAGAATGAACATGAACAATTAGCATCAGCCTATTCAGAACTATTAGCATGAGCAAATGAAAGGCCTTTTTTTCAATGTACGACTGCAACAAATGAAAAATTAAATTTTGTATTTTACGAGAAAATTAAATTTTGTAACACAGGACAAATCAATTGTAATGTAACGACATAACTTTAACAACCTTTACAAATGTAAATACTCCTAAAATATGTTTCAAAAATATATAAGGAAAGGCTTATCTTTGGAGAACTAAATCAAAATCATATTTGCTATTCGTTATTTCAAATATTTTTAGCTTTTACACAAAGAAATCGAACAACATTGCTGCTATTTAATAATTTAATCTTAATACAAAATTATCTTTAGTTATTTACCAATACTTTGAGTATTATAGGTTTAAACAATTCGAAAATTTGTTCCCTAACACGTTTGCGGATATGAATGTTTTAGTAATCATTTTTATTGTGATACAAAACGGCATGAATGCTGCAACGCTCAAATTTATAAGCCACACTACTTTGTATTCAATTCTTAATAGCCTTATTTATTAAAATTATTATACACTTTAAAGCAATAGCTAACTGGTTCAATGAGTATTTTCATTTTGCCTTCTCTTTCCATTGTCCACGAACATGTTACACTAGCCGAATCGTGCCTCAACCGGTTATCGTGTTTATTTTCTGACTGTATTTATGATTAACTAAAAAGGAAATAGAATTTGAGAATGTTTAACAGGAATATAAACACAATAAATAAAATAATAATAATGAAATTAGTAGTCAGAAAACAAAAAGGAGAAGAAAGGAAAAGGAAAGACATTCATTCATACATCCTGCTGAATAACCGACGAAAATACTCAGCCGCAAATGCTGAAGTGTTGAAAGGAAATCCAAGAATTGGAAGGTAAAACCCTATTTCTCAAAATCTGATAGTAATTAAAGCGTCAAATTTAAACACAAAATAATAATCCCTTTTTGACATGTTTTATAACAGATAAATATCTCGTAAATAAATGAATTTTTACCATGAAGAGAAATAATTACATGATAAGATAAAAGTGTGTTTTTTTCATGTAGTTTTTGCTTTCTGTAAAATAATATTCGTCGGAAAGGAAAGGGTTATTTCATCCGTGGATCCTAATAATGAGCTCAAAAGCTCACATTTTTAATTAATTAACTTCCATATTAATTTGACTACAATTCAAAGACTAGTTTTTCTAAGTTTAAAAGTATAATAAAAAGGATGGTTTTCTTTTATCAAAAAATCAAGTTTTAATAAAGGAAATGTTATAATTAATAATGTTTTTTTTAATTATTCTTAATTTGAAGAATTAAATGCATTGATTTCAGTAGAAATTCTGACATCTAAAACGAATTGAATACCTAGAGATCTTAATACGTTTGTTAAAGAAATACATCGTACATTAATTATCTCGTAAGGTATTTGCAGCGTAGAAAATTTAAACCGATTAAAGAAAAAAATAATAAGTCTTACTTCTCGTAATTATTCTCAAATTTAAAATACAAAATTCTCATGTTACGGTTCGGAAACACGCATTTTACAAGACAGTTGTAAATAACTTTCATGCTTCTTAAAGTCACTATAAGAAAGGCATACATGATTTTTTTATGACAAAAGCAACCGAACAAAAGTTATATAAAAGTTTGATTTTCAGGACTTTTCATATATTTCCAACCTCTTTAAGAGACTGTGAAGAGAGAAGAAATTGGGATTTGCGAATCCGATAAGGACACAGTTAAAACGGGGGGAGATATTTTTACACACCACTCATAGTTAAAATGACGATGGACGATTTATATGTTGATTTTGACAGTACTTTCACACACATAAAGAAAAAAAAAAGGGGGGGGATTTAAAGAATACATTAAATTCAACTAAGCAGTAACATCAACAAAGACCCATTGATGACAATTAATGACTTTAAACAAAGCTGAAATGAAACTTCTGTATTCCTTTATAATTAATCATTCTTGAAACTACGATAAGCGCAAAGATTTTAGACAATCAATTAGAAGAGGTTTCGTTTCCCCCCCCCCCCAAAAAAAGGTTATTTTTTTCATTTCAGGAAGGTATTCGTAATCCGCAACCCGTTAAGAGGACTGATACCACTTGAAAATAATATTTGGTAGGAGGTATATAACTGCATTAAACTAAAAAGAAAGAAAAAGTAAACTGTATAGTGCAAAATCGTAAGATCGTGCCATAAAATCGAAATGTGTCATTACTGGTCCCCTTAACCTGTAATTTCATCACTTTGCAAAAAGTCTGAAGTTTTCCCATTCTCGAAATTTTACCTGATAAGAAGAAAGAAAAGGAGTGATCCAACATACAAAATTATTTTTCCTTTATGAGAAATACATATCGTGATCAAACAAATGATGGTAAATGATAAAAAAGAGAGAGAAAAAAACTGTTACGAAATATTTTTTTACGGTTACATTTATTTTTAACAACAGGCATCCTATTTCTACTTCAGAAAAGAAAAGCTTTTTTCAGCCAAAACCTGATTCCCCCCCCCCTCCTCCTTTCTTTCTCTTTATACTTTTAACAATTTATTAATCATCAGTCGTGGATTGATATTTCTTCTGAGTTGCTCGTAATAACTTTATGAGTTTGGTCACATTCAGGAGTATACTCAGGTAGATATTACTTAATCATAATATGAGGATAATCAAAAAATAATTAATTTAAAATCATTATGATATGCTCTAAAACAAACTTATTTAAAGTGAAATTATTTATTCTCTTCAGTAAGAGAACAGTTAAAACCTCATTCTTATTTATTTAATCAGTTAATCAATAGCCGCCAATGGTTATATCAAAGCATGCTAATAAAAACTAAAATAAATCACCAAAAATGATTATTTTTTTTTCCAGTTACAAATTGTCGGAATATTTAAATTTTGAAAGGAAAAAAAATACTCAAAAAGAAAAAAATTAAAACAAAAAAAGGCGGCAAATTCCAAAATATTTTTAAAGTGGAGAGGAAGCGAAAATCCACCAAATTAGCAAAACTTAAATTTCGAATTATTTTGAAAAGACATTTAGAAATCGTGAGGAATTTAATATAATTTTGTTTGAAATATGAATAAGCATCACCAATTTAGTATTTAGCCAAAGAACTTGGTCGGTAATGACCACCTAAGTAACTCAATCAATGAATTTTAATTCATTCATCATATTAGTGAGGAGATTTGAATTTTAAAATTGCTCATATTTTTAGAGCATTTATGCATGAAATACCTCAATATTAAAAAGTTAAAGAGGATTATTTCTGTCTAATTAAATTTCAAAGCTATGTTAGACAAAAAGAACATTTCCAATAAGAATTCTGAGCCAAAATAGTGGATAGTGTAGAAGATAGCTGCAAAATTTATTGTAAAAATGAAAAAAAATACCCAAGGCCTTAAGATAAAATAAAAAATAAATATATATAAAGCAAAAAGAATCTTCCTTTGTTAATTATCAAGATAAAATAGTATTCTAAGGGAAAAGAAACTCAATTAACTCATTGTTCTTCGACTTCCAAACATTTTTTATGTTTGGATAACAACACATAAAAACAATTATTATTATTAGGAAGTTGACTGAAATTTTTCAACCTCCCATTTTATTCAGACGAATCAAGATCGAGAGATTTTAAAATACTTCAAATGTCAATACAATTTTTTTAAAAATCTATTAAAAAAATAAATACAATGTTAAATGCATCATGCATAATTCTTTTAAATGCAATAAATGAAATGAAGTCATAATTAACAAAGCATAAATTTATTCATTTAAATTAAGAAAATTAATAAAAACACACTTTAATTAGTGAACAAAACAGCAGAAATTATTTTCTGCACTTTCTTTATTTTTATCTTGAAATCCTTTTTTTAAATCAATAATAAGTGGGATCGGCGGGACGAAATCTTAATTTAATTGAAGATTAACTGATGATTAAATTCCGAAAATATTTAAATCGTCTATTGCTATCTAGAATACAAAAATACGCTAAATTTCAAACAAAAGAAAATAAAAATCAATTGCAAGAATTGCATCTTTAAAAACATAAAACAAGTCAAATTTAAATACATATGTTTAAAAATATTAAAATTCACCTTCCTACTTTTTGTTAAATATAGATATGAATGGCGGTTTCAGAAAATTATTCATGAAAGCAATGTTAAAAACCAGTTCTGTTAAAGTTCGCTGGTATAAGAAACTTTAATAAAGAATAGTTACTACATAATGGCACTTAATGTCGTGCAATAAAATAAGAATTAAAAACAGTCAAAAGATGGAATGCAATCACTTTACAATAAATAAAACATTATATAACTACAGCCCAATTAAATTTTGATTTCACATGCTCAAAAAAAAGCGATCACCACTAAATACTTAATTCAAACTATAACAGTAATCACAAAAACGGTTAATGTGCATTAATTTTTAGTACAGTGTTCGAGCAAATGGTATATGTTAAAACTCATTAATTGTTGGTACACAAAAGAGTGAAAATTGATTCCTTTACTTACATATGCGCAATAACCTTCGAATCAAAGTAGTTTTCTTGGCAATTAAAACGCTATTTCATAACCAAGCTGGTATGCTGGCTAACTAAAAATGTTTAAGTTGCAGCAAAGTAAACAAGAACTTCTAGCTGATATGTAACCGAAAGCTAATAGTAAAACATCCTGCCAACAGCACCAAAGAAATCGCATCTCAATTATTTCGCACAATTCAACGAACTATGCTATTATAGCGTAGCATATAAACAACATTAAAATTAGTCTGCGTTTGGAGTAAAATAAAAATGAAATTGCTCTTAAAGTTTGACTAGCATGTGGTACAGCCATTTGGAGCAGTAATGAAAAAACTGACTAAGCAACATTTAATGGACGACGAGCAAGAATTGGTATGCAAAGTCAAAGAAACAGTATCTCAGCCTTTTATCTCGTAAATAAAAAAACAGAAATCCCAATTAGTCTATATAGTTAAGGAGGCGGTAAAATTAAAGCATTGTATATCAATAGATGTTGATTCGTTACAAAAGTATATGGACTTATTCGTAAGTGAAGCATTTAAACTACGGTTAAAAATAGCCCTTGTACTTGCCTCATACAGTAAAAGATTGAATTTTAAAAATTTAAAATTGTCAAAAATAAAAACAAACTAATAAAAAATAAAAGGTCCAATAAAAAAAGGAATAGGAATTTTCTTGTATGGCACACATTTATAGAACGAAGTTTTCTGTTAATTGTATTCATTTTATAATTTAGAAAATGGAATTATAAACGGCCCAATTTATCTCATCTTCATTTTGGCTAAAACAAATTGCATTTGATATTTTTTTAGCTGTCAGACCAATGCATCTATCAAATAATATAAATTTCAAAACATTAATTTTTTTTTAAAATTAATTTAAAACTGCAAGAGTCAACTAATATTCCATGATCATTTTATATGATGCATACAAAAGCCCTTCCAATTGTATATAAAGATTCATGATTTGAAAACTTTGAAAATAAACTTGCGTAATGTAAATTTCCAAAAAACAGTATAATAAACAAATTAATAGTTTTCCCCACTTAAAAATGTTTGTTGTTATATTTAATGAACCCTTCAGCCAAATAAATTAAACACATTCATGAAAGTATGTATAAAATATTTAGAAATAAATTTCTACATAAGCCTCAACAGATCAGAAAAACTTTTTGTGGGATAATTGCTTCAAAACTGTGAGATATTCAAAATGGGGGGGGGGACAGAGGAAGGAAAGTTCGAAACAAGTTATTTTTGAATTCAAATTACGAAATAATGTGTACATGTATGGAAAATTTTTTGCCTTAGATTTACAACAGAAAATTATTACTATAAATAGATTTTTATAACAATGCAGGGTTTTAACACAAAAGGTAACAATCAATATCAAGAAAAAGGTTACAATACCACGGCTAAAATTAACAGGCTTAAAGGCGCCAGCCAAAAGCACCGTCTCCCATTTTAGATCGTCAAATAACACTGTTTGCTCAGAGAAAATTGACAACATAAACCAACGGCAAAATTTTGTGAAGGCAGCAGAACAAAAATAAAATAGTCAAATACAGAACGTAATCAAATAAACGTCGAAATAATAATCAAAAGAAACAATTCATAGAAAAGCGTAGTAACCATTCTGGTTCTATAAATTTTACTTTCACTCGATAAACAATGGGAAAACCGAAGTCCTGATCGTGATAGTTGGAAAACATAAATTACATGTTAATATCACTCATGCAGTGTGCACCCTCATTTTATTAGAAATTGAAATGAATATAATGTAATAAACAATACTGTCCCTTTATATTATAAAAATTTTATAGCTTTAAAATGCAGCTTATTTGCACTTAATAAGTAAAATTCAAAGTTATAAAATATGTAAACATAAAAAATTCAACTAAAAAAGTATTTCGAACATAAAAGAGTCTGATTAACTCAAACTACAAAGACCGTCAGGTGATTAGGAAATATGGTGACTTCATTGTGATTTAAGATTCAATTTGGATTCAAAATAGACAAGTCTAAGATATATCTATTATTCCCTGTTCATAATTAGATGTGTAAAAAAAATATCCTTTGGGAGGAGATTAAAAAAAAAATTCTTCATCTGAAGGTCAAAATGGGTCATGAGAAAATGTTGAGATGGGTATTGCAGATAAGGTAAGTGTAAAAAATAGAAAGAAAGAAAAGGCGAGGGAAGTTGATAAGAAATGACTTGTGATGGAACAATCTTTGATAACTAACAATTCTCAGTTTCTGAAAGTGCATGTTTTATGATTTTTAAATATAATGATAGTGCTCAAATAAGACTGAAAGTTTTTTAAAAATTAGTTAACAGAAAATTGTTTGAGTAAAAACTTCATACTGAACAATTTCAAACAATGTAAAATTTATGAATCAAAGTATCAGAAAAATCCCGCATTTCATATCGGTGAATATAAGGAGTAGTTCCACTTAATATTCATCTGTATTTGAATTTATTATCAATAAAAATTGCATTAATGAAGGATTTATAAAATGATTCATAGGAACGAAAGATTTTCAAACTGTGACTATACTTTCATCAATGATGTTTTAGTTAAAGTCACTTTGCTTTCCTACTTTGCTCTAAGAAATGGGCTCTTACTCAGATTTTTGGATGTCTTAAACATTTAACCTCGTTATTAAAAACAAAAACAAAATTAAAATAATTAATAACGCAAAACAAAAAGGCATATTAAAAAAATGAAGAATGGCAGCACTTTCTAGTATCTATTCCTGAAATCATATAGTTATGAAATCCAGATATAGCTTGACACGAAATAAAATCGACATGGTATGAAAAACTTTTATTGTGGACAGACAGAAATAGATCTTTCTATCATCATGGAAAATACCAATAGAAAACAGAAGAAAAAAAATCGACCATCTTTAATAATGAATTTTGTTTTCACTAAACGGTTCTGCATTTTCTTGAAATGTTAACTCTCCATTTAAAAAATGTAGAGTACATACATATTTCCCTATTGATTTATACAAGAAATCTAGCCTATGTTAAATATCAGGTAATTTTATATATCAGGTAACATTTACGTTGGTTATATTTGATCCATATAGGAGATCAAATAAATCGATTTTGGATCTAATTGCATGCCAAGGATCGGACAGCGGATTTTTTTTCCATCATTTGTCAATATTATAAACTAAATATAATTCATTTCAGATAAACTTTCATCATCTAAATCATTTTGAAGAATAAAAAAATCAGATATATCTTCCTTTAAATATCAGATATATCTTCCTTTTATTTCGATAAAATTCCGTTAAAATGGAGGGATTTTTTTTTTCTGTTGATAGAAAAACAAACATAAGAAAAGTAAAGATTAATCTTCATTAAAACAATAATCTAGTTAATTTAAAACTGCAAGATTAACAGGAAACTTGAATGAATTTGTTAAATAATTGCTAGTGTTTTGAAGGAAAATGTAATAAACTTTTACTACAGAGCAGAATATCTAATGTTAATTGTAAACATAAACCTCTACATGAATAAATTATATCGCTAATTATTCTTGTAAACAAGACAAAATTTGTTTTTGTAACGTTCTCTCTCAACTGTAACGAAAATTGCATTGGAAGGGGAAGACTGAAAAATAAGAAAGCTTTACTATATTATCATTACTTAATATCGATATACTACCTAATTTAAATGTTCATGATTAGAAAATGAAAGCTTTTTTTAACAATAATTAAATTTAGAAAATTTAGAAAAACTGAAATAAATTCTCTTCCCCCCCCCCAAACAAATGGCACGGATAAATAGGATTTCATTTAAATTTATAATTCAAATTTATTGTTACTGCTCAATTTCTTAACGCTTCATGAAAAATGGTTAGCGAAATGAATTTGAAGGAACTTCTTGCACTCGACTCTGGTAATTCAAAATCAATACGAACAAAATTAACATATAATAATTATTCAGCGAATACTAGATTTTAGTTGATTAATTACTTATTTAACGCATAATTTATTCCGGTATGAATCAGCTATCCAAGGTTTTTATAACCTGAAATTAATTAACCCATTCCTTGTTCACAGATGAAACAAAACAAGCTCCAACAAATATGATATACGTAAAAGAACCCAACATTATCCCTTCTCCCATTGTATTAAATCAGTAAATTTTAATGCTCGTCTTTTTTGTTTTTTTGTTTGTTTGTTTTTGCTTCATAAACCGGGGACTAAATGGTGCAGACACAAGTCCTTGATGAGTCAGTCGCTGCTCTCAATGTCAGCACGGAAACAAATTTACATTTGACAGTTAAAAAAAATAGTTATTTCATCTCATAACAAGTTTTTTTTTACATCGCGTTATATTGAAACTATACTACCTAATACTTAGAGAGTTAACACAAGCATTTATTAAGATTGATACTGATTTAGAAAGAGAATATTGGAGACAGAGCCGGCCTTCTCTACGAAAGGGCCCGGGTGAAAGAAACCATTTGGAGCGCTAAATTTTTAGCTAAGTAAAAAAAAAAAAAAAAAAAAGGACGGATATTTGCATATTTATTTAATACGTTATTTTGCTTTTGCTATTAATTACTCCAGGAAAATTACAATTTTTCAAATTTCTTTTTTGATACTTGATATAGCAAGAGCGTTTACGTACACCGATATGCTTGACAGAAGATAATTAATTAATTAATTTTAATTTACTGAAAGAGGGTTTAGTATTTATTATATTTAGTAACTGGCAATGCAAAGAAAAGTTTTAACACAGTTAATACATTTAGAAATAAATCATTATAATTATTAATATATATTACAATATATGTTGAGCGTTATTTATATACCTCTCATTCCAAATCAAAACTCGCTGAAAAGTAATTATTTGGATTAGGTTTTTATTTACGCCGTTCTTGTAAAACGTTACAAAGGTTTTGGGATAATTTTCTAATTCATTTTTTCATTAAGTTTTTGTCTCAGTGATTAATTTGAAATGCTTTTAATTCTGTCTTCTATCTGTACGATACCAGTATCCGTTACAGAATTAAAAAATAACATCTAAATTCCTCAACCAAGTTTACTACAATTTCATCTTCTGCTGTTTCGAAATATTATGTATATCTTTTTTTAATTCATTTTTCAAGAAAGTGTTCTGAAACGTTCAAATTACGTGCTATCGCTTTTGCTTCGATTAAATATGAGTTAAATTTTGTTCTTAAATTTCGGATTTCAGCTTTCATTTTATTGACTAAGTTAAAAGGCCAGTCGAAAACAATTATTTTTATTTGAAATAGTTTATTAATAGCTAATTGTGGACAATGTTGTAAACCATTCTATTAAGCATAAAATAAATGTCATTTTTTTAATGAATAAAATAGACATTTAGCTTCGGAACCATTGTAATATTGTTATTTGCATCCATAAATTCTTTTACGCATTACAAGTTTACTCAAACTGTATTTATACTGCTTTAATCGTATCTATTTTGGCTTCCTAAAGAGTGTTCCATATTGGTTTGAGGTTAATGTTTAAATGCTTTTGTAGATTTTCCCATCTTTTTATAGAGCAATATAGGCAATATAAACATTGCAACAACCAAAAAAATGTAATATATACTGCTGGAAGCGACATCACAAATCCATAAATTAAAAAGAGTATGATAAGCCAGGCATACAATGCATGAGAGCAATAGAGAAATTTTTCTAGATTTTTTACTTTTATATTCCCCTTTCGTGTTTCTGCCGTTGTCGTATGCCTATCCACTACAATCCATAATGTCTAAATGAAGCTTCTTAATATTTCCGAATAGATCTTTTGCTATTTCTTCGCCAGTCACACCAGTTATTTCAATAAACCCAATAAATGACTTATTTATAAATCTTTTCTCTTCAAAATTTATATAGCTAATAAAGACTGAGGTTTGCTTTCTTATAGGAAATATCAGAAATAGAATCTCTATTTAGATATTGTAATACGTAGCTGCATCTACATTATCTTTAATTTTGTTAAGAATTTCATTTCCTAAGGTAGGAACAATATGATCTTGTGATGTATGAACTAAACTACTGAAAATTTAGTTTGTGGAATTTTTTATTCTGTTTATATGATCCATAAGCACAGAATTGTTTTTACTAAGTAATTCGATTAAAATTAAAAATTTCCATTATTAGGCGTTCTTATTATTTCGTGGGTTCCATGAAGTGGTAGATTATTGCATGCTAAAAATAGAATCACATTTACAATTCTTTGAAATAATTATCTAGGTCATGACGTTTCCTTACTTATATTAATTTGGATTTGTTTTATAAACAATCGAACGTAAATTCAGTCGTTATGGTAATTCTATCTAAAAGTGTGTACTGCTAGGAGTTGATCGATTAATTTATCGTCGTTTTACTTTTAGTTTGAACAAAATAAAAACAAACATACACAGATGCACAAATAAAAAATATGGCATTAAATATAGACAAAAATAGATATCTGATGATTTACAAGTCCATTTGAACCCAGCCTCAGCCTCGATTTCTAGGTGCCGACTCGCCGCTCTGTCTTGAAGTGTCTAAAGGTGATTTCCTTATTCAGAAATTTTTCCCGCTTCTTAATAGATATCACTGCGATCCTTTTCTAATAAAGGCGTCAGTCGATGCTCAGCCAGCCATATGGAAGCAAGCTTGTAAACTTTTTGCACATGTAACAACATAATTATTCAGAACGCAATTTTAATTCTTAATCGCGGCGGGGGGCCTCCTCAGTCGCGAAGCACGGGTGCATAGCACCTGTTTCAACCCTAGATGGCCGGCCCTGATTGGAGAACATTTCCTTCTATGACACTTTACTTTTCGAAAATATTTTTCATGTTATTTTACAAATATGCATGTGAATATAATGCAACATTTTTGGAACAGACAAATTTCACATATTATAAAACGTTATCTTTTTAATTTAAACTTGATTTCGATGAAAAAATGTTATTCAAACAGTTCACAGATGCTAATACCTGAAATTCAAAATATCACTGAAATCAGATCAGTCTGAAATTTTTTCCATTTTTTTTTTCACTGTTTTTCCAACTTTGCATTAGTGAAGATTTCTAATGCAAACTCAAATGTGCTTATTTATTAATAAAATGTGAGCACAAACTACAGTCTCAATAAAATTAAATACCAATTGAAAATATAAAAAAGCAGACATTCACTTCTCGTATAAATGCACTGAAAAAACCTTTACTTAATCATTTGCCCCGATTCGCTAAAGTTTCCAAATATTGCAAAATGATGAAAAAAAAACTGAATTTACCACAACCAAAAAGCAAATATAGATTATATATATTTTTTCCCACGTTTGGTTTGAACATGAAATTAAATATCTGCTTCAAAAATGCAGAACTAGAGCTAGGATAGGAAAATTTTTCGTTGCGGAAAATTATCATTATTATTTTCTCTCTTCTTGTAAATTTTGGAAAATTGTGATAGACGTTGCTGTTTTTTAAGGGATGAAATAGTTTTCCTTTGAACTTATTTATCCCAAAACAAACACAGATATATAATCTTGATATAAATACTTCAAACAAAATTCCCCCATCTCGCCTATGGAATGACGCACCCAAGAAATGGCCAAGAGATCATCTCCGCGTATTATAAATATGAATTTTAGATACAAATCTGTAATTTTGGTACAACGACCACAAAATAAATTTCAACCATCAAGCTCTCTTTCAATTATTGTGTCAACGTACAGACACACATAGATTAAAAACCATTTTGATTTTTTTTTTTTTTGATGAATACTATTATTTTGCTATATACGAAAAAGTAAAATGCTGCAAATTTTTCATTGATTCGTACGCGTTACAAGATGACGTATACATACAGAAAAAAAGAAGCATTTTTATCATTCCCATCCGGTCAAAGAAAAAGATTCACAGCAAAAATCAGACTAGGTTTAATACTCGGTACTTGGTTCCATATTGATATATATTTTTTTTCATCCAAATTTTTTTTACGATTCTTAATCCTTTTTTAATAAATTCATTACAATATCCAAGCAAAAGAAATACTTGCTTAATGTAGTATTATAATAAAATACAGTAAAAGCTCCTTGTTCGCGCTTCCTTCATTCGCGGATTTAAAAAATGCCACCCAATTCCTATATTCGCGGCTAAAAATTTCTTTATTCGCGGACCTAATAAGTACATACATAATAATAAAAGGATTCCAGTAGGTATCCAACCCAATATCCTTTGTAAATGCCGTCAAATGGACTAATAAAAAAAAGTAAAATAGATCTTATTACAACTTTACCTAAAGTATGTTGTTAAATGATAGCGCCGAGGACTTTGACATAAGCTGCCTTCGCCGCGATCGGTGTTTTTGAGAATGTAAACTAACAGAATGAAAGCAGCCTTATTACTCAATGAATAAAGTATATTTTTAAATGCTGCTGTTCCGTTCTATGGTAAAAGTTTTATTGTTTCGTCATTTACATTCGTTACAAAAATTATGATCGAGTAACAAGTCTCTACCGCTCTTTTTCTAATTTATAATGTCAACTAAAAAAAATGAGAAACAAGTTTCGACACGAAAAAATCTGTGTTACCGCTTAAAGTGAAAATAGAAATGCTTGATCGTTTACGCCTTGGAGAGTTATTTGCATCCATATCACGCTCATTCAATGTCAACGAATCAACTGTACGATCGATAAAAAAATATAAAAAAATCCGAAGATAAAATAAGTTCGTCTGTAGCTTCAGCTTCACTATCAGCAAAAATTGTTCGTGATGCAGCAATAGAAAAAATGGAAGTGGTGTTGTCATTATAGATGGAAGACCGCAACCAAAAAAGGGTGCTCCTGAGTGGTCCAATGATCCGGGAGAAGACAAGGCGTCTTTACGCTCATTTTAAAGAATCTGATGGTAGTTGTAGTGTTGAATGTACAGATGGAGGTTTTCAAGCATCGGAAGGTTAGTTCAATAAATTTAAGGTGAGACAATCATTGCATAACATTAAAATCGTTGAAGAAGTAGCATCTGCAGACACTGCAGCAGCAGAACGATGTCCAGAAGAATTTGCAAACCTAGTAGCTGATGGAGGATACAAACCTAAGCAAGTATTTAATGCAGACGAAACTGCACTGTTTTGGAAGCGAATGCAGAACAAAACATTCATTTCCAAAAGCGAAAAGTCTGCTCCTGGATTTAAGGCAGAAAAGGATTAAGTTACACTGCTGCTATGTTCTAATGCATCTGGAAATTGTGTCATTAAGCCACTGATGCTTTACAGATCATTTATTCTTCGGGCTTTAAAAAATCAAAACAAGGACAACCTGCCAGTGTTTTGGCGTGCTAATAAGAAAGTGTGGGTAACAAGCGCTATTTTTTGTGACTGGTTCCGGAATTGCTTTGTTTCTGAAGTTGAAATTTACTTTTAAAAAAAGAAAAGAAAAGAAGAAAAAACAGAATTTAGACTTTAAAACACTTCTAGTTTTGGACAATGCATCAGGGTATCCTCGCGAATTTGAAACTATGCCTCCAAATATAAGTGACATTTTTACCTCCCAACATGACGGCTTTACTTCAACCTATACATCAAGGAATAATCCAAGCCTTTAAGCTCAATTACATTAGACAAACCTTCAAAATCATATTGGATAATATGGAATGTAAACCTGATATGAATGTTATGGAATCCTGGAAGAAATTTGACACAGCAAAATGCATCGTAAACATAAAAGAATCATTGGAAGAACTGAAGCCACACACATTGAATTCATGCTGGAAAAAACTGTGACCTGCTCTGACTGCAAAAAATGACGAAGCATCTGTCCAAGTTCAAATTTTGACTGCAAACATAGTCGAAATCGCGAAATTCACAGCACATTTAAGAAGAGGCTTCAACAAAAACTGGAAACGTGACATTTAATTTGAAAAATCTTAGTGAAGGTTTCAGAATAGCAAATGAGTTTTGCGATTTCTTTATGAACATTGATCCGTCTATGGAACGAAGTCTTATTTTTAAGAGACAAATTGCTAATGAGACTGCTGTGTATCAGTCTGAATTGAAGAAGCTTTTAAAAACTGCCAAGCAAGAGAAAATTAAAAAATTCTTCAAACTATTGTCTAAGCCTTAAGATAATTAATCAAAATGTTCAAAAACTTCAATTAAATTGATTTTTATATATATTTGTTTTTTATTTTATTTTTTATTTTGTCACCTAGGAACGTATCCCCTATAATCCCATATAAATTACCATTCTGTATTCATAGTTTCTATATTCACGGCATATTTATGGAACATATACCCCACGAATAAAGAGCTTAAAAAAGTCACTATCCTTAGGGTAAACTAAACCTATTTTAAGGTACTTCTTTTAGACCTGCAGGTTAAGATTAAATAGAAAAGGAGGCAGGTGCATATAAACATATCACAATTAAAAGCTTATCGGTTTATTCCGTAAGGAAGTTATGTTTAATATAATTAAACTGATCGCACTGTATCAATTGCTGAGACTTAATTCAACAAAAATAAAGATAAATGATTACTGAGCACTGACTGAAGAAAAATATGGATTAATACAAGTATAAAAAACGTTCTTTTGGTACACGAGTTTTTCAATCGCCGAGAAATACTTTTTGCATCATTATTTGCTTCTGATTAGACTAGCTGCCATTGCCTGCTATCAAGTCTAAATTATTCTGACGCCGTTATTCTGAGATTTAATATGAGAGTATCTACATTGCTGAAAATGCTTATGGGTAAAAAAAAAATACTGAAATAATACTCTCATGTACATAAGTTGTTAAAACAGATATTTAGTTTTAAAGCCATTTTGTAAGTTACAAGGGAAGCAATGGCCGAAAGTGTGCATTAATTTAATAATTAATAAAATTTTCATATACAATATTTTACTATAGCTTTTAGGGGGGGGGGGGGTAATTTCATAAAACCCACAAAGAAAAGGATTTTAGCTCCAGTTTCATGCATTTTTTTGAGATGCATGGATAAAGAAAATAAATAATATTGAATCATAATTTTATGAGATATATTTCAAAATAAGAAAAAAATTAATTCACGATCTGAAACTTACATTTTTATTTGAAAATTTTTAAGAAAGTTATTAGAAATATATGAAACACTAATCTTTCCTAAGACATGATTAAGAATATTTTGAACAGTGCCCCCCTCCCCCTTTGTATAGTAATTTTTTTTAACATTAGATTTACGGAACCTTTCAAATCATAGTTCTAGTATTAAATATACAAGAAAACAAATATTTTATATTAAAAATGTTTCTAAAGTATTGTGACCTTCATTGATTTGATCATTATTAAAATTAGTATCTCTTATTTGTCGCGCAACACAAGCGTACAATCTATAAAATATTTAAATAGCTGTCTACATCCATTCACAAGCAGTGTTGGAGCACACTTTTGCATATTATATGCGTAAACAAGATATGAATGCCCATTTCTGCAGTTGGTTGTTATGTGTCTTATTTTGCAGTGTCGCGTGCAATTTCTACAGTTATAGATTGCATAATGTGTGACTGTAAGAAATAACACTTATTTAAGGATAGTTTTTATATTAAAAGAATTAAGATCATGTACCAAAAACTTCAATGTACTTAACCCCTCATTCAGTTGGGTTTCGGGAAAAGCAAGTATACAATCAATTCTCGTAAATCTAGTGTTAAATTAAGATCCTCGATTACAAAAAATGAAAAATGAATCATAACAGCGTAGGTTTTGATTTTAATTATACTAAAGACCTTAAAAAATGATAAGCTGCCGCTATTTGAAAACCCACAGAAAAATACAATACCCTAGCAAATTACCACTTTTAAGACTTCTTTCTATTTATAATTCTTTTTCAAAAAAAACAGATACTGGTTTATTTGTATAATTATTTTGAAACAGGTGTTAAAAGCGCAAGAGTGGGTGGGTAAATTCTTTTTCAGGTTTCTGTCTTCATTTTTTTTTTCCTTCCCTTATTTCATCAATTTGATCATTCAGTGAAAAAAACAATAAACCAGTCCAAACGTACTCGAGTTTATTCTGCTTCCCTCTTTCTTTTCATTTTGAGGGCGTCTCTATAAAGATGCAAGGCTAGTTTTAAAAAAGAGTTTCCGCTATCCTTATAAAAATACAAATTCAGCTTTAAAAAACTCAACCCACATTCATCACACTAACTCAAAATTTAACCAGGAAACAAAGACACAACGCCATTCTAGTCACATTCACTCTACAGCCGCCAAAGTGGCTACACAACGTCTGTCGATGACGCACCCAAGGAGTTATTGAAAGCTAAATATTTATTCAAAATCGGCCATGAAAATTCTATACACTCGTACGCTGAGAAAAAAAATTACAAAATGGGGGAGGGGAACATGTATTCAGAGTTCTGTAAACGTACCTAAAAAGCGTAGACGGGCAATGGTTCTCAACATTCTATGCTTCGCATGATATCAAAATTATTGAGATTTTTATAACTTAAGTAAAATATACAAATTTTGTATTACTCAAGAGTTCAAGTTAAAATAATATAAAAATGACATATATAGTAGCACAATCCAAATCGTATGCAGACTTTTAACACAACCGTGTATACAAGCATATTACATGCCTTTTTTTTAATTAGAATATGTATTTTCAGTACTGCTCCACTATTTAGCAGCCAAACGTTAATCAGTATCTAACATATAATAAACAATTTGTTATAAAATCTAATAATCCTATTTCAACAAGGTAAATAAGCATTATAGACTGAAAAACACTTCTTTAAAGCCAAACTGGAGATACAAACATACGCACACAAATATGGATTGGGATATGTAATATGCTACGCATTCCAAGAATTCCTGTTTTGATACAAAAGTTTATTTCAATAAATGTGTGACTGCACATGTATTTAACTCAGTTCGAAAAAAAAAAATCTTACTATCACCATTTTCTTATTTAATCTACATAAAATAATAATCTAGTAACAAGTACACTTTGGGGGGGGGGGAGTAAAATATTCCTGTTTGAAATTAAAGCTAGAGTTACTTAGGAACAGACCTTATACTCTTGAATTTTGAACAGATGACGAGGAAGACTCCTCGTTCGGTATCCTTTATCCGTTTTAAAATTTTTCATCGCATAAGTGAAAGAATATCTGTACCCTCACAAGACCCATATACATAATAGATTACTGATGAATTCAGATCCACTATTCTCCGATTCGGCAACTGCATAAGGAACAGACAAAGTTGCTTACCCCAATTTAAACTGAAGAATAATTTTAAAATCATAAAGCACTAATAATGGAAAAACCAATTTATTGCAAATGTAAATGTTGTAGCTCTTAAGCTCCAGCAAATGTGTGTATTATTGAAATTAAAATAATTTAAAACTGGATGAATAAATCAATAGGGAACATTTCACAAACAAGATTTGTTCAACTATTCTTAAAATCATTTCTTAATTTTTCAAAATGCACTTATCAAAGCAATTTACAACATTATTATTTTTCATTTTTAAATAAACAACTTTTAAATTAAATTTTCTTTTTTTTTCTTTCAATAATTTCAAATAAGTAATTTATAAACAAAGTAATTTTTATTATATTTTTAACTTAAAAAAGAACTTTTAAGCAATAATAATAATAAATTCCCATTTTATCTATTTTCCTTGTATTTTTTGCAAGAAATACTGGTGATTTACACAGGTTTATTTGAAAAAAAAAATTGTGCAATATAAGGTTAATGCCAAAAAAAGTGATACAAGTTGAAAACAACAACTTGCCAAAGCAACACAACCTGATAAAACTACAAATGCAAATACCAGGATACATCCTTTGTTTTCTGAATGATTGTCATCACGACAGTAGGAAATTAGAAACTGGAGTTCTAAAATTCATAAACGGCTATGGCCCAACTCCTACTATAAGAGTTTTATCCAGCAATTGAAGTGGATTTATGTTAAAGTAAAAGTAATAAATTCGGTGATCATATAAAATTACCAGTGATTATACATAATCACCACTGAATTTGGTATGACCAAATTCAGTGGTAATTATGTATAATCACCAGTAATTTTATATAATCACCGATTTATCATTTTTACTGTAACAATGATATACTGCGACTCCACAACATTACTTTGTCAATCAGAGATGCGAAAGCTTTCCACAGAACCGGCAGCTTTTTATCCACATACACATGGTGTCATCCCCCCATCTACCTATGTAGAAATAGTATCAGGAAAAATTAAAAGGGTCATATATTCCATGAAAATTCCATGTCAAATATTCCATGAAAATTATTTAAATAAACGCTGCAATAAAACATAAAGTAAAGATCAATTACTTTCACCAGGAAAAATAAAGAAGAAGAGTGAATGGAGTAAAATAAAACAAAATTTTGTTTAAATAATACTTAGATATTTTGGAAAGAAAAAAAATAACAATGAGGGAACAATATCATTTAAACTTTGCTAAATATAAACTTTCTGAATAGTAATAAACCCTAAAAGATACTTTAAAACGCAAAAATTAACATTGATAATAAATGATAATTAAAAATATGAAACGAAAACATTCCGAATTGCAACAAGCAATGAACAATAATGTATAAAGACATAATCTTTGGGTTGTTCATAGTATAAAAGCTTGAAATAGATAAACATTTTTAAAAAAAATAATTTATTTGAAAACTTGTAGATAGATACAGATGTTTGATAAAAAGAAAAAAAAAAACATACATTTACAATAATGAGCGTGT
>JAPMOQ010023642.1:4893633-4916680 GCA_026543055.1 Argiope trifasciata
TATATATATATATATATATATTTCGCATTACTTAACATAATGCTGTTCATAAAAAAAATTTAATGAAATTTTACATCACAAAATTGAAATCAATTTCAACATAATATTGAATTCATTTTAAAATAATTTTCTCATTTTATTTTTTTAAAAACTGCATAAAGTACATAAAATGTTAGCATGAGCTTATTTGAAATACACAAAAAAATAAAAATGAGATAAAACAAACTATTTGACCAATTTTAAACTGCTTCACATTTTAAGATATTTATGTTAAAACCATCATTTAGAAATGGATAAAAACCATCATTTCTTTTTTAAATGCAATTAAATTTTATATATTCAAAACATTGAATATTTTGTATCCTCAGAACATCGTAAAAAATTAACAAAGGTATTCTTTATAAAATATGCTTATATTCCCTTTAAAAATAAATAGTATTATTGATTGGTTTTCTATAGGTAACATCAAACATGACAAATTAGTTATATTCGAATACTTCAAAACAGACTTACCAATCGCAGATCGGGAACTGAGCGACTTAACGTCCATTCTTGACTATTTACAAAGGAATCTGTAGAAAAGAAAACTTAATTAGTCTGTATCAAGGTAAAACAAAACAAAAAAAAATCTGACAATCAAAAAAAATATTAATTCTGTTATAATATCTGAATTCAAATAAGTATTTATTTACTTTCTAGTAATATTTCTTCCATATTATATATCCATAAAATGCAAGAACGACAGTCAATCGGTATGTCAATCAGAATTTATGAAAAAAAAACGCACTGCATGTCTTCGCTTTAAGATACCAGAAACAAAGAGATGGTAGATTCTCGATTTCATATACGATCTGAATCACAGTTACTCTAAATGGGAGCAATTCTCCAATCAAACACAATCATATTGTTAGAATCCCAACACTAGACCTAGCGCCTCGCAGCGTAGGAAGCTTAACATAAGTTGTGTAATAGATAATAAAACACAAGGAGAAATGGACAAAAAATCAGAGAACTTAAGATTTTGTTCATATCAGTTTTAAGAATAAAACGAAGAAGAAACTAGATAGATTACGGCGAAATCGAATTATCATAAACGTTTTTTAAAAAAAATGTTGATGAGATAAGATATTCAAGCTCCACCGTGCCCAACCCGGAATAAAAAGTAAAAAGACAAGAAGTCAATCCAAAACAACTGATTTTATTATATTATATATAACGTAGACATAAGACAATAAAATCACATTAACTTAAAATAAATTTCATTTATTGGCGACATATAAAACGTCAGAAATCCATATATGCAGTTTTATCAAAAAAATTTGTAAAAACTGCTCGTAACTGATTACTTTTAATAATATTAATACCGATAATAATTTAAAAGTTAGCAAAAATTAAAAACCTTCTTTGAATAACTAAAATTCTACACGATTATTTACCATAACTTTTACTTGCTAGAATGTTATATAGAAAGATTTTAAAACCATAATTACAAATAAATAAATTGACGACCACGCATCTTTAATCACATTTCCGTATAGCAGTGAAGAGTATAATAAATATTTTTTTTTCTATCTTTTCCAGTCTCGAGGTCAAAACCATACAGAACAATGGATACAATAAGCTCCAAGTGGAACATTAATAATTCTAAACTCGTTTTGAAAAGCAGCCCACTTCTTTCAACGAATCTAATAAATGTTCTCTTTGCTTCGTAAAAAAAATCCAGCAGTTTCAACATACCCATAATTATATCTTTATTTATAGATTAGTAATCGGAGATTTTCAGACATGAGAAACGCAAAATGAAACGCTAATATGCCACGTGAAAGCATATTTATAAATTGATTTTAAATGTAATTTTTGCAACATCACTATTTGGCATAAAAAATAACAAATAGAAACGCGTATAAAAGATGGCTAAAAACTACTGCCTCATTTTTTTCTTTCTTTTGCTCTTTTAATTTTATTATTTGAAAATTTGTCTTCAAAATAAAACGCATATTTTTTTAGTGTTATTCATAAGAATTTAAAACATTAATTCATTCGTAGTTTTGCAGTAACTTCCCAAAATTATATTTCATCTCAGTAACAAAGTGCTACAATATATCTTAATGCAGATCAACTGCAAGCTATAAATTTAATGACGATTTCCTTAAAGAAATATACATTAATAAATAACACAACTTTCTGATTTTGCATGCTACAATCAAAAGATCAAAAATATTCTTCATACTCATAAAAAATATGAAAAACTAAATTTATTATGTGAAATACATTTAACATGCCACTTAAATCAACTTAAAATATGGTTTAAAGAATACATTATTCAAAACCAATCACTCAGGCTTTTCAAGAATGCAAATACTGTTATTACTCAGACAAGGCCACAGGTTCACAAGGATAAATAAAGATCTACTCTAAAATTAGCTTCAAAAATTTGTAGAAAGAATGTGTACTTTGTGTAAAATGGCTTCAAAATGACTCTGCTACGAGTTTTCTTCCACCTTGCAAAAAGTGGTTTGGTTTACTGAAAATAATCATCCCTCAAACCTATCCGTTCCATATAATGACATGAGTAATGTTCCCCAGTAAAATGTTTCATCACACACCGCCTACATCCTTTGAAAAAGCTGCGTTTCAAAATAAGAAATGCTATAAATACTAGAATACTGGTAACTGGATTAATTGCATAGATGAAAAAAAACAATTAACAATTTTTGTTAATATAAAATAATTATGATTTTACTCAATAACTAGAGCTAAAAGAAAAATTATATTATGATATCTAAAAAATTAAACTTTTAACTTAGAACTTTTATTATAATTCATAAGTAGACGTAAATCAAATAGTTAATAATAATTGAATGACAAAATACAAATTATTAAATTTATATTAATTAGCAATTTGTCCCAAACTAGCAACTCTGATTATTATCATCAAATAATTTAATTTCTGAATAACTATCGCCTCTCATTTAACGTACTTCATTCCAAATACTACTAAGCCTCCTTCCTTAAACTTCAAAAAATCAATTTTCATATGAAAGAGGAAATTTAATCAGAAATTGATGCAAAAATACAATTCGACAAAGCATCTTCAAAACACAAACTTCCGAATCATTTCTTCAAAATTTTCTCATAGAAATGTCGAGAATAATTAGAAAGCAGTTTGGATTTCCAATACGGGAAAATATGGGTATTTAAAAATATTCTGGAGGTATTCTAACCAAGTTTAAGAATTCAACCAGATTTTTTTTAATTATATCAGATCAAAACTGTACATTTCAAGCAATTAGCAGAGTTAAAAATCTGAAAACAAACATTTTCATATTTCAGTTTGGTTAAAAAAGGAAAATAAAAGTTTCAATTCGTACTAAAATGTGAAGATAAAATAAACATGCACCATCTAAATTTAATATTATCATATCATAAGATTTAAATGACAAGCGTATAATTAAAAGAACTAATACGGGGGAATATAGAGTTCCTTAATATTTTATGCAAAACAGCAATAGATCAAAAACTAAATCATACTCAGTTCTCTTTATCCATGAAAATTTTATTTTTGAATAATCCAATCAATTATCTAATTTTGCAATGAAGTATTGGGCGTTCGAATTTAAGGTCGTCTGTTGAAAATTGAATAACAGCTTAACAGTTGAATTTTGTTTACTATCTCATTAGATTGTACAATCCGTCAAGTAAATGAATTGTCTCTCATTCAGCTACGAAAACGTTTGACGCTACCGAGATATTTATGAATTCCATTTACTTCTTGTTTCAAATAATATTGTTTATCTAAAAATTTATTTTAAGTAATAAATCCAAACATATAGTAATGCAATAAACAAGTCTGACTAGTCAAAAAAAAAATACAAAGGATTAAAGAGAAAGAACTTTACTAAAGATGAAATTAACACTCAAAAAAATTGAACACAATATAAATAATACAGCAATAAATTGTACTAATCGTGGCTAAGAAATAGAGTATAATTCAGTGGAATAAATACATCAACAAAATACTAAAGTTATTAATTACAACAAAACAAGCATATTAATCAGTTATCTGTTTTTGAAGAGTATATTCTTCATGGAAAAAGCACAACACTTTGCGTTATGACAAGTTTATTCGTCAAAGTAATAAATAGTAACAATTTGCAATTTGAATTACAATTTTAGTAAAATTGTAATTTGTAATTAATTAAAATTGTAATAAAGTAAAATTGTATTCATACATTTCAAGATATTTAAAATATTTTGTGGCCAAGTCGAAATCAAAGAAGAAATAAAAGGATATTATAAGTTGCACCATACTTTGCTCAATACCATTCTCTAATAGCAAATTAATATAATAAATCATTTTTTTTATGTTTTTTTTTCATTCATATGCAACATATTGTTAGTTTAAGTAAATATATAAATGAGATTGCTGAAATTAAAAACTAATAAAAGTCATTTCATTATAACATAATTTCATAATTAACATACTCTGTGTTTGATTAGTATACTCGTCATCGCTAAGTTTTTGCGACACAATTTAGATATTCATTTTCCGAACAGGTTGAAACAATTTATTGATTAAACTATAACGGATCCCGATTTTACACATTGAGCCTTACTTGTTTCAAAATAATCATTTCGTAAATTAGTTTTTCCGAGATAAAATATTTGAAACTTCAGAAAGAATATTGAAAATAAAATGCATTAATTCATACTGAATTCAAAAGAAATATATTAACAGAATATACCAAACAAACGGCTAAATTGCTGCTATAATTTGATGGCTCAATTAAGAGTAGAGCATTGAAATTGATGTAGGTCAATTAGACTCGGCAGGGACTAAATGTTCAAGACTAGCTTATAGAAGAACGTCATTCAAAGATTTCAAAACTTTATTTACCCACTTATTTGCGGGGGTCGCACTCAGCAGGAAGTATTGTTACACAACCCAGTAGGAGAAGACACAATTGTGATGACTAAGAAAGTATTACTCAGAACTACCAACAGCTAGAATAAACACCCCAAACGGGCATAATAACAACACCCTTGAGCTCTATCCACGTCAAAATAGACTGGCGCAAGGGAAAACATTTTTTTAAACATGATAATGGCTATTGGCTAGCATATATCTATAAATTGCGTCATGCACCAAGTAATAGTTAAAAATTGTGCAATGAGCTCTACAGAGTAGAGCACTGGATTTAAAGCTACAAAAGTCAGCAAACAGATACTTCCTAAGTGTCACTAAGAAAAAAAATTCAAATGTTTAATAGACTTTTAATTTAGAATTAAACAAAATTTTAGTATTTATCCTCATTAGCTTCGGAACATATAATCGCACATTTTAAAACAGTTTGTCAGGGATGCCAATTCCATGACCTACAGTTTTTTTCCTCTCTCTCTCTAATTCAAATAATTTCTTTAAAAAGTTTTAGAAGTATACTTAACAATAACAATTTTCACTGTTACACATGCGCATCACAACGATATTATACATTTTTGTGTGCATATTATTGTTATAATACAACTCCTTCAAAATGACAAAAAAATATCTTTTTTTCCAAAAAATATTTTTCGGAAGCTACAGCATATTGAGAAAAAAAAAATCTTTATTTCCATGCAAAATCTTCATCGCATTACATCAGATTTTTTTACCCTTCTTTTAATTTCAGACTCATGCATCCGCTCAAATAAGGCCAAATCATTCCTATGTCGGAAAATGGAGCATTCGCACGCTTGAAGTGTGTAAAAGAAGCCAGGTCATCAAAAAATAAATGAAATAACTTCAAAATATACAAAAAGCATAGCAATAAAAGAAATTCAGGGTGAAATATTTTTTAAAAATGAATACGAGCCATGAAAAAGAAAGATTTTTTTAAAATTATTTTAACTTTAAGGGTATTTTTAAAATCTCATAGCAAAGGTAAATATGTTATCAAACCAAGCATGTGGAACTGTTTGTTATACATAAGGATTAATTCATATGTTAAATTTCATATCGATTAATATCCTGAAATCTATAAATAACTATGAAGCGCAAAATATTTATTAAAATATATATGATTTTACTTAAAATTATGATAAATCTTCATGTGAATTTTGCTACTTTCAAAACATAAATAAGTCGTTTTCAAATCTTATAACGCTAAATTAATTAAAATATAAAAAATAAAATTGATATTTTTGTATTAATTTTACATTAATTATAAAATTAATATTTATAAATTGATTGCTTTTAAACATAGCATTTTTACATAAAAGAAATTAGACTAGTAAAGTTATTAGTTACATCAAATAACTTAAAGGTACTTTCTCGTGTTTGCTTGCTTGGTTCAGCAACTTAATTCGCAGTTATCAATACTACGAAGAAATCTATTTAAAAACTCTAATAAAATATTTTAGAAAATATCTCTTTTATAGAACAGACTCAATTTGGATCAGTATTAGACAAAATTGGCAGAAGTATTGGCAAAATGAAAATGATTACGGATTTAAAAGTGGACAAAACTCAGATTCAAATGCATATAGCACCCATAGAGTAGATCTTGCTCGATAGTACTAAATGAATAAAATGAACAATGCTACTATTAATGGGAGATTAACGAAGGTCAAAATTTTTAAAGCACGATGTCTCAGAAAAGCAGATGCATAGGATGTTATTTATTATTATTATTATTATTATTATTATTATTATTATTTCTCTCTCAATAAGAGCAAGCAACAAAAGCATTGAACAAATGACCAAAACAGCTTTAAATTAGCTATGTATCCTTTTTGGATAATCAAACAAGGAATGGAAAAACTCAGTGACCTTAAAATTAAATAGTATAAATTAAAGATTTCAAATCTAATAGAAACGAGGTTATGAATATTTTTACAGATGTTCTAATTGTTTTTGAATTTGTAAAATAAATTCGAATAACTATTAAAAAAATTATCCGAGACAGCTGGTTAGATACATTCGAATATAAATAGCTGAAGTACCTACATGTTGGTGATTATCAGGATACAGAAAATACGCAATTTAAAATCGACAGGCTAAGGTAGGATAAAACGAAGTCTATAGAAAACAGACAGCAATTACCAAATTCATTATTTAATAGGCATGTAGATTTTTTTTTTATTATAAGTAATATTTTGGCTAAAAAAATTTTTTTTTGACTTGACAGCATTCTTTTAGTATGAATTCGCATGCTTTAGATTGTATGACCAAGGAGCCTTAAAGTTTACCATTTTTGTCAATTAATGTTATTGAAAATTTGACGATACATTGTCTACTCTTATTCCTAAGGAGCATAATTCTATACCTAATTAAGTTGTATTCATTTAATTTTATTTTTATTTTTGAGCAATTTAAATGAAGTGGGTTTACTGAATATAGCGTTTAGACTTATTTGTTGGCGTATACCTAGATAATGATTAGCATTTTATGAGTTGTTATTATTATTATTATATAAGAGAAGCAGGAACATATATATTTTCTGATAAAATTAAGACTTTATTTTTCATATTAAATAAATCTAATTATCTTACTATCATGGTTACTTGAAAATGGGAAATATTTAAACAGTAAAATTTATACATATGCAACAGACATTTATATCCATATATTATTAGAAGATTTTTAATGAATAACAGTTCAGCCCTCAAATACGTTTCAAAATTGCTTAAACATCTTCTACACAGCTATAATTCCAAATTCGTTTCTTTTTCTCTTTTTTTTTATTGCATATTTCCCAAATCATACGCATTTCATCACGTTCATCTACTTTGTATATAAAGCATGCTCATAAATAAGACAAAATTTTAAAATATGTAGCAATTTGAACCTTGGCCTATTCATAATTTTGAAGAAAAGGTGTAAAGATATTTTTAAAAAGTGATTTCAGAAGAGTAGGTTGCAGAATGTTTCTAAAATTGTTTCCCTGCTCTTTCAAAGCAGCTGGCGGAGAAATTATCTTTACAAAATGCTGCGATGAGATTTTAAGATTGTGAATTCCAGCCAGTCACTAAAACTGAAGGAGAAAAAACCGAATTGTAGAAGTGCAAATAGCAAACAACACACTTCCTCCAGCTTCAAAGGAGGCTGTGATAACTCCTTCAGTTTCAAAAGGTGATGACGCTTCTGTTATTTCAAAAGCTGCATATCCTTTAAAAGAATTAAAATTGTCTATTTTTTCAATATCATTAATTATAACATTGAGTTAAATAAAAGTTAGTCTAAAAATTTTGGAATCAAAATGAAAGCATGTGCAGGCAACGACAAGAGAGGTCGTTGTCTGCACATGCTTTGAACAGTCCATTTTCGTAAAGAGCATTCAAAGCATAAAAAGAAGAAATCATGTTTTTCTATAAAAACTATGGCAACACTGCAATTCCAAAAAAAAAAAAAAAAAAAGTAAGAACAGTATTTTCTACAGAGAATATTTGCATGATGTTGGATACTGACAAAGTTCTGTAGTACAAAAGCAATAAAAAAATTTGTTGGTGGCTAGTGTACATTTAGAAATATTGTTAAATTTCCTCTTCGACATACATATATTTTTCCAGAAAATGAAGGTGTAGGTGAAGCAATAAGTGAACGGATCATCCAAATATTATATTATCCAATATTCAACATTACAGGACATAATACTTTTAATTTTTGATACTTAAATTAAAATTATTACTTTTTATATGATAACGTTTAATAAATTACATATTGTCAATTGTATATAGTTGATCTGAATGATATAATAGAACTGTATGCTTATTTCACTTCGTTCCCCCTATGATCGTTTTATCTCCAGGTATGGAGTAAAATGATCATAAGAAGTCCTAAAGAAATTACTCAGTTTTATTGCTTAAAAAAGAAGAGTATAAAAAAATTAGCAAATCTTATACAGTGTAATGTACAATACATTTAAGTAAAATGTACCTCTAAGTACATTTTACTACACATAAAATGTACTTACTCTATCATATTTTATACAAGAAAAATGCTTCTAAAGCAAAAAGAAAAAAGTCAGGGGATATAACTAACACTGATTAAGGAAAAAATTTCAATTACTAAAATTGATTAAGGAATACACATACCAAATGATATAATTTAGAGTAAAAATAAAGAAAAGTTTCTAAATTGAAAAATTTTAGAAGCATTTTAAATAAATATAAGCAGATTTTTGCCTCACAAAATTTGAGAGTACATCAATGAAATTTTTGTAATGTCTCGCGTATAAAGAAAGTGTTAGTATTTAGATGAACGTCTTTAGCCTTTTATAAAGGCCTTTCAACGTAGTGGACCAATTTGACCAATTGTTAGCAGTATCTGAAGATATCTTACCCCCTTTTTCTTGCAACACTTGTTTTAAACATATTTTGTTTTGTTACATATTTTGTGTTTTTGAACCACTTTTTTGAGTATGGCCCACAAATATTCAATGGTATTGATGTAGGGGTACTTTGGTAGTGTGTATAAATGAAGTTTACAATGCAAAAGGCACCATAATTGGACGTTATGTACATTCTGTTTGGGGTGGTTGTCCTACAGTATCCTACCGGAAAATGAAATTTCCATCTAAACCCAAACTGTTAACACTTTTCTTTATATTGCTGCGACCATATGGTTCATCCAACTTGTTGCAGAACCTTTTCAAATCACAGATAGAAGCGCAAGTGCTGAAACTGTGTGTCTATTGGCATTTTGCACAAGTTTGTGCAAAATGCCAATAGAGAAACTGGGTATGAACGTCACGAATTCAGAAAAAGCATTTGAAGTTTGCCAAAATTCCTCAACTGAAGACCAATAACCTTTCAAAGAAAGTTATATTTAGTGACAAAACAAAACTCAACATTTTAGGCAGTGACAGCCGTCACACCGGATGGAGAAAGCCTAATACTTTTTTGGATCCAAAAACTTTACGTTCTACAGTTAAACATGGTGGTGACTTCATCATGATTTGAGATTGTAAGGTTTCATCCGGAATAGGAAATTTAATTATTATAGATGGCAATAAAAACCATTTGATTTACTTGGATATACTTCGGAACAATCTAAAGAAAAGTTCTAAAAATTTGGGTTTAGATGGAAATTTCATTTTCTAGTAGAACACCAACCCCAAACAGAAAGCACATAACGTCAAAATATGGTGTGTTTTTCATTGTAAACTGCAGTTATACGCAATACCACAGTTCCCCTACATCAATGCCGTTAAATATTCGTGGCCCATACTCGAAAAAGTGGCTCAAAAGCCCAAAATAAGAAACAAAACCCGTTTAAAACAAGTGTTGCAAGAAAAATGGGGGAACATATCTTCAGATACCGCCGAAAATTGGTCCACGACATTTAGAGGCAATTTTGAAAGCCAAAGGACGTGCAACTAAATACTAACACATTTTTTATAAGCCAGATATTGCAAAAATTTCATTAGTGTACTCTCAATTTTTTGATGCAAAAATCTGCGCATGTTAATTCAAAATGCTTCTAAAATTTTTCATTTTAGAAGTTTTTTGTTGATTTTTTTTATTTTTATTCTAAATTAAACCATTCGTTACGTTTAAAAATAAAAACATGTTTGCACTTCTCAGTAATGTATTATTTGTATTGAAAGAGTATAGAGTGTAAGGTGTATTCTCAATTTTTTGAGTCACTATATATATATATATATATATATATATATATATATATGGAACAGACGTATTCTTCTCCCCTCCACCATCACTTAATGGTTTCGCAGTTTCGCACATATTGTTAGACTTTACACTCTTCATATTTTATATACTGATTGCCCAAAATTATTCTGGATATGTTCTGTGTATACCTACTTCATTCTCACCCCCCCCCCTTTTTTTTTTTTTTTTTCCTTCTGGAAATTTTTTTATTCATAGCAAACCTAAAATTGAGAGATTTGTTCTTTTTGATATTTATTATCTGCGTCCATCCACCCTCCCCAGTGAAGAATATTTGTCATGCATAAAACATGACAAAGTAAATCTTTTGTTTTCCAATATGAAGCTCTATTTCAGGAAAATTCATATCCCCTGCATTCCATGCGAAAATTCACCTTTTTTTGTTTTTTTAATTTCAAGAGCATTCGATATTTCTATGTTCTATCCGACATTCGAAATGAATTGTGACTATCCAAATTTGCATCAGATGGTAATGTAAAATGATAACAAAATATTTATATACAATTGGAGAATGCAGAAGAGAAATAAAAAAGAAAGAGAAAAAGCATATACCATAATAATATTTGGTTAATATCTTAAAAATAGAAAATCCAAAATCATTACATCTACATCAATAAATAAATATATTTCTTAAACAAATTATATCTTTTAATAAGACTGTTTTTCCAGGATTTATAACAAGCAAATAAATTTTTGTAAATAAATCAATAAAATAAGTATTTTTTTTTTTGTTTCGCACCATATTTCGTACTCAATTTTATTATTTTATGTTGATTTAATAGATAATGAAAGCCAAACAATGTATTTAAAACAACGACTTTTAAAAGATCTAGAAAAATTGTTATCGTTTAATCTTGTTCTGCATAAATATTCTTTTCAGAGCGTAACTTATTAAATGATTTACTTTTACAGATAGCAGTTGGTAAACAAATGACTTCTCATGTGCCTTCTACGCACTTTTTAAACAGTTGCAAAAACAGATTTAAAAAAAGAAACACCTGCTGAAGTAGATTCAGCGCTGTCACGAAATAAAAAGCAAAACAGTTCTAGCTTTCAGTTACTCTACATCTATTAGGTCGAAAACGCCACGATAGTTAGTGTAGGTTCACTATCGATTTAAAAATAATCCAGGAAAAGCAGTTGATAACTAGACGGAGTAAAAACCTGATCACGATATTTCGACCTTTAGAAAATCACGTTCAAAAGAAGAAGAAAAAATTTACTTGAAAACATACCCGTATCATCATATCACGTCAAGGCATTCAATGAGTCATATCATTAAGAAGGAAAATACAAGGCGTTCTAGAATTCATTTCTCAAACGGCGGATGAAAATACATTTAATTTGACTATCATTTTTTCTTGAAATAAGACGCAATCGACGGAGACTTAAATTTTACAAATATATAACACAAACGAAGGTTTTTATTTTAGATGCTCAGGTAATGTAAAAAAACATTCCATTTAATAAAAAACTGCTATTTTACATTTATCATTCATTGATAGGAATTTAAGATCGCTAGTTCGATTCATAACTAAGAGAATTAAGAAACACTAAGTAAGAAAATATTGAGTCTCCTGCGTACTATAAGAGGAAGAGGTTACGAAAACGGTATTTTAAGGTGTCCAGCAACGTTCGGAAGCCACTTTTGATCGATAATCATTATTTTTGTGAGCGTTTCTTATATGAAAGTATATCGTTTAGATATACTTTAGAAAAGTGTACTGTATCGTTTAAAAATATTTTTATTTTACTTTACAGATATCAGATAGGAAACAAGAAATTTTTGTTGAGCTAAATAACTGAAAACAGAATAAAAAGCAAAAGGATACGCAACAGATGTTATTTTTAAATATTTCCAATAAGCATATTTACGTTATTCGTGGTAATACTTGCAAATTTAGTTAATATCAAATCATTAAAATAACTTTTTTTTCCACCGCTGTTATTTAGGACAATAAATGCCTGGAAATCTTATAAACGTCGTTTTGACAGATATTAGTCTCTAAATGGATCTTACGGTCAGCTGACATAAATCTTCAAACTAAATGACAGAAGAAAAATTCAATTTCATTGTCAGCTGAATGGCAGATCAGACATATTAAGGTCAAGAAGATAAAAAATTCAATTTATTGAAGATTATAAAAGCTGAATTATGCAGGAGAAAAAGCAGAAATTATTTATAGCACTGGAACGTCTTGGAAAAACCTCAAAAGAAATTCCAAATTAATTTTTCTAATTAATTTTTCTTGAAATATGACTTTTTTCATAAATTTTCCCTTTAAAGTACAATACATAAAATTCTTTTTAAAATATCACCATAGATTTTGGTGTATATATTATGTATAAATACCGTCTAAAAATGTATCAAAATACTGATTAAAGAATCATTCGCATTAAAATAATGCAATTTTTGAAATTTAATGAAAGGATTAAGTTGAAGAAAAAAAATCCTATAATTTATCATCACGACACACATAATTACCATATACTCTTTGTTAAATTTTTTATTCGTTCGATCCCTAGTCACGACATAAGAACTGATTGTATTAAAATGATATAACATTTTGTCATTTATGTTTAATCAAGTTATAAAAAAAAGTTATTTAAAGCACAAAAAATGAATTATCCTCAATCATCAAGAAAAATATTTAAACCATGAAACTATGAGCAATTTCATGGATTTTAAAATAAATATCTTTTAAAATTCTGAGTCAATTTGATTTTTAAGAAAAGTTTTCAAATTAATTGGATATCCGCTATAAGAAGGAAACTGGGTTTTCTCAAAAGTCCAGAAGTAATTTTTGTCCTCAAAAGAAAGATTATCACAATTTGAAAAATTGTGATAATCGTGATTGTGATTGTCGAAATTTGATTGAGCAACTGCTTGAAGTAACTTCGACTGAAAAAGATCAAATAATAATATAACAAGCCTAGAAATAATTAATAATTTTTCTGAAGTTCTGAAAAATTCCAAATTTAGTACTCATAAAATATGAATGTTCATTTTCTAATTATCCATTCAAAACATAGTATTCTTCAAATTTTAATTGAAAGTTGAGATCATCGGTTATGATTCTCATAAAATCAGTAGCATTTTAAGCACCATTTAAAAATATATTACGAGGTTTTAAAATTTACAATAAGCATTTAACCATTTTAAAATGATGCAACATGATCGAATTGTTTCTTTTTAATGTTTTTCAACATTCATCATTTAAATCAAGTTTAAAGAAAATTCTTCAATATAAAACCACTAAGCTATAAAAATATTACTTCCACGATCCCAATAACAACGAAGACCGATTACTAGATAAAAGATATTAACTCACGGGATTTCAAACACATACTTGATAAGCAACTGGAAATTATTCAATTAAACTTTTTTCACTAAAAATATGCCATAAGTAAATCTCGGGACTATGACATGAGCCTGAACATTATATAAGAAGATTTTTTTTTTTTTTTTTTTTTTTTTATCAAAGGCGTGCCCAGGAAGGAACTGGGCTTCAGTGACTTGAGCCAAAAAAGAAAAACGATACGGAAGGATCAAATAAAATAGTTTACGAGAACTATAGTACTTTTATTTGAAATAATAATGGAGCGGAATGGTGTTTATCACACAGGAGTAAAAGACTCAGTGTTGATAGAGACAAGATGCACAGATAAAAGGTACTCACACAGCCTCCATTCATTTCAGTCGAAGGTCACCAATCTTAGATAATTACAACAAAATGAAAACTGATAAGAGTTTTAATTTTATCTGAAAAAGAAGCTAAAATATTGTCATAAATTTGTCGGATTCAAAATGATTTCATTGTCATCGGAAGTATAAATTCTTTATAACCTGTCGTTAATTTGACAGATTCAAATTGATTTCTTCATTATCTCCGGAAGTATAAAATCTTTCTTATTGTATTAAAATGGCAATGTGATAAATAGCAACAAGAATAGCATTCATTTAAATGATGAACTGCAAATATTTAATAGTGCAGCTTTTCTTGAACACGTTATGTTAAAATATGGATTATATTTGAAAAGAATTATATAAAAATAATCAGAAAGTATTTATGTAATGCAAAAAATTCGGGGTTTTCTTATTTTTGTCACACCATATGTTATCTAAAAAGTGTATACTTAAAGCAATAAGCATTACAATAAAAAATACTTTTTTGTTGTTGTTATACCAGGAAAAAAATGAAGTTTTGTTATTTTTTCGACACAATGGGCACAATTCGAAATTTTAGCTGTTTTTGGTAAATAGTTCACTCTCTACAATACTATTCTAAATGAAAACAGATTCCAAAAAACTGTTTTTAATAAGTATACATTTTTATATAGAAAGGAAGACAGTGTAGATTAAAATTAGTAAAAATTACAAGAGGAGGAGGGAGGGAAGAATAAATCTTGTTGATTAGTAAGAAATGTAAAATCTTCAATTGTGATATCAAAAAGTGAACAGAAATATTTTGAATTTTTTGGATAGTACATCAGAAGGGGTTGGAGTTTTCAGTTTGATGCGATAAATTTGGCTAAAAATCTTGGAAACAGCTAACTACGAAAAAAAATGAATATTTAGGAAGCATTATTTTAAATGATTGTACTTCAATATAAAATGATTGTAATAATGAAGAACCTTTAGAAAACAATAAAAAAATGCAATCATTTCAGTGCAAGTAAATAAATGTTTAAATCATTTTGATAAAAAACAAATTACAATAATTAGGATTATTCCAACAAACATCGATTAAAAAAAAAACTTGGATACTTCGAAACTCGAAGAATGAGAAAATATTAAGAGATTAAATATACACTTATGGGGGAGAATTAAAATAAAAAGCAATTTCATTTAAGATCCTAAATGAAAATAGTACGTTCACGAAAACATTGCGATTTGTTGTTGAAAATTAATTATTTTCCGTTTATGGAAATTAATATATAATCCTTTAGGTTCTTTTTTTTATTATTATTTAAAAAATTAATGTAAATATTTCTTTATATAAAAATAACTAGGATAGCACAAATTTCGGAATACTCAGAGCTGAGAAACTGAAAATTCTATATTTCGAGGGAGGGGGAGTACAAAAGTACTACAATTCACCAATAAAAGCTGAATCAATACATTTTTTCCTTCTATTTCCATGCTATTCTGAGCTACGTTACATTTTTCTATAGATTTCCTGGTACCAACAGAACATAGCAATCTTAAATTACATATAATTTCTAAGGCTACACAATCCAGTGATGCATTTCTGCATAACCTGAATTAATTTTTAATAACTTATTAATCAATTTATTAAGATTACAATATATTTTTGATATATGTTATTATAAGTAAGTTACTATGAGTTAAAAAAGGAATAATTACTAAACCATTAATAGTTTTCATTAAATTTCAAAATAAATTTTCTTTATTTTTCGTGTTATCTTAACTCTCACTATTAAAGATTTAAAGCGGTTGAAAATTTTAAATCATGATTAGAATTAAAATAAATATTCTTTTTTAAAAAAACAATGAAAAATAATAGAGTAATTTTTAAATTTTTATTCACCTTTACTTATCTTTCATTTTCTTATTTATTCTCAACTTTCGCGTTCGCGAAAAATTGCTTCGATCTGGGTAAGAAAACATTAAAAATAAAACTTCTAAGTTTTTTTAACGAACTACAGCGCCTATGTTCATTTAAACTTGTTTCCTTCAAATAGCAAGAAAAAAAGGGGGCGGAGGACGCACATTCTCGTATGCAACAGGAGAAACTGGTATTGAGTTAAAAACTTTTTAGATTTAGGATATGGTAAATTCTATTAGGTTTTAGTGGCATACACACCTTTCCTATGTTTTTCCTACACACTGAAAATTCTAAAAGGAAAAATTATATTAGATTATTGCTGGATTTAAATATTACGCACACAAAATTAAACAATTTATACACAGCAGAAAGTCAGGAATTCTGTAGCTCTGTAGTGCACGTACGAGTGAGTGGCACCTATTCGTGATACATTTCAAGAATTTAACTTAAAACCATATAAAAATTAACAAATGAAGAGATTTTAAATTATTTTCATTTGAAACTTTTATATGATAAATAATGTCTATAGAGAGAAGTTCTAAATAGCCAGTTGTCTGTTGACTAAATCACAATCAGTTCTTTACTGCCCACAACGTACTAACATCTGGAGATTAATAACCGAAAATAATCAATTTTGGAAAATCATTTCAAGATAATTTATTTGATTGAATTAGCAAAGCATAGCCGACACAACTATACATAATAAAAATGTCTAAGTATTGCAAGTAACATCTTGAGAAAATGTTTCGATGTTGCAAATTTGCATTTTCCTCACTCGAATTTGCTTCATCAAGCAAAAATATAAAGAATGATATGCATGCGGCTTCGAAACAATGCGAAAACTCCAAAGAAGTGCGATACTTCATTTTTAAAATCAGAAAATCCACAGAAAAAAATTCCTAGCATTATACAAACTATATCAATAAGAAATGCCAAGAAAGTGTAAAATTATTTATATGAAATGGATATTGATTCCGAGTTTTAACATCAAGAAATCAAAATGTCTTGCAAAATATTCACCTAAAAATTGTTTATATAGATGTTCCTTTGTGTTAAGGACTACATTTTGTTACAAACCGATGATCACCTAGGTTCATTACCATATCCAAAACTAAGAAAAATCTATATTCAAGCAACAGTTACCATTCTAAACCGGACGTAACTTTCAGTACAATTTCCATCTATTCAAAGCCAGATTTACGTCGTTTCTCTAAAAACTATTTTGTAAATGCAACGATGCACAGCATAATGTTTCGGTCCTATGCTCCCCTTTTCTCTTTCAGCGTTTAATATAAACTTGGAAAATATTTGCAAGTTGGAAGAATTGAGGTAACCGTGACGGTTACACGGTTCACATTTCTTTCTTTATTTGTTATTTTTACTCATTCATTTTTTTATCCCAGCAACAACAGGCAATGAAGTGTTAAACGGCAAGCTGTACAAATGCTCATCTACGTGATTTCAATTGCAAAAAGGGTACTTTTTTTAACCTAGAGATCCAAATAAAAATAAAAAATAGAAAGAAAAAGACTTTTTTGTAGTACACTATTTTGTGTGGATGAACACAACCATTAGGAACGTTAAGTCTCTCAATATCGATTCAAAAAAAGAAAAGACACAAAGAATTACGTTTCGGAACAGAGGTTTCATGGTGATTAGATACTACCGGTGTTCCTTTTTTTATTTTTCTTAAGTTGAAAAGCGTAACTTGACAGAAGGAGGGCAAGAAAAAACAATGAATGGCTTCTATGGCCCGTATTACAACAGTAATAGATCCGATGAAACTACGTTTTCTGTTCCCGCGTTATAAGAATAAAATATTTTTTTTAATGTGGCGATCAAAGTGCTTTAATTTTGTAATCTTTCATAAATAAAGAATTCTAGAAAATCGCAAAGCATACTGTTCATAATATTGTACTTAAAACATGCTGATATTCATTTACTAGTTATTTTATATACTTGTATCATGAAACAACTGTTATATATAAGAATTCGACCCCTTAAATGCGATGTTAATGAGAATACTCATTTCTAAAATAATATGTTAACATTAAATCATTCATAAACGTTATAATTCTGTATAAAAATGGTATGGAATCCATAAATACCGTAAGTGCCCTATAAATTATTAATTGAATAAATACGTCTTTCCCAAAACGGAGGATATCGTCTAATTAAATTATGGAGGGAGGGATATGCATAGTAAATAGATTGATCAAAATAGTTTTTAAATATCTCTGTAAATAAAATGTAGGGGCAAAGTATTTTAAAATAATTATGCCTACAGTGACTTTCTATAACTTTTTTAAGAAAAGAGATATTGTTATGGTAAACATAAGTCGGTTTATCAAAAAATACTTTTACAGTAAATTTAATAATTCATAACTTTATAATCTATTTACCAATTAAAACTTTAATCCATAAACTGAAAATTATTTTCTATAATAAATTGTTTAAAATAACTGTAATAAATCGCTTTTCCATAATTTTAAAGAATTTCTTAAAAGAAAAAATCTTAATAAAATTAAATTTATAAAACAATTCGAAACTTAAAGATGTTTGATTAATTTCTTTCATTAATATCCGTTTTCTAAAATCAGATAGTATACTAATTACTCATTCCATATGTATACACGTTGAACTTACACTGACAGAAAATGATTTAAAATGTATTGAGGCTTTTTCGCTAAATTAATTCAAACCCACGATCCTAAAACCTAAATTCTGATATATTGCAAACAAGTCATTATGGATTTAAATTTTTACACAAAATTTAAGAAAAGGGCCGCATAAAAACTTCACTTTGTACGAATTAAAGCTATTCAAATAAAATTTCAAACTAAAAACAACATTAACACCATTCATAAATTCCAGTTTATATATATATATAAGTTTCTTTAATACACAAATTTCACCAGATTATATAAAAATTCATACAGCATTCTACAACAGACTGATACGTTATTTTATTCAAGATGCACTTTTGACAATTTCGAAAGGTAATACAACAGAAATGTTTATATTATATAATTAAATGGTCCTTGCAAGTTTGGGAGTATATATTGTCAGTAAACTATTTCTAATTTACCTCCCAGTCTCTCCTATGATAATAATACATTTCTTTAAATATGGATTAGCTAGTTTCTTCAAAACTTAATATATATATCAGTTATGTAGGAGCAAAATAAGTAACTTAATCAACTAATGAAGGCAAGAAAAGCTCCAACAATCTTGAAAGAGAAAATAGAGACTTAAAAACTTAGTTTTGGCAAGTGATTAGGAAAATTCATTTCTGGTCTAAGAAAATGCTCTGGAATCAAGCAACAATTTTTCATGTGTGTGAAAAAAAATGAATACCTTCTTCCAAGAAAGAACAATGATGTGAACTCTTCTTTTGCTGATGATACACGGATTAGTACAATACTGGCCTTTTTAGAGCTGAATCTAATTTAAAAAATTAATTTCCATCGCAGTGCATGGTTTAGGAGGGCATTATCAAGCACGAATTCTGCTCAACTCATCACTACTACATAAATCTCACAATACTGTCCGATGTCATTCAAAATTCTACGTAAATAAAACCTGAACTTGTAAAAAAAAACATTCTATACTAGATCATCCTAATTAAGATTCCGATGGTCAAATGGTTCTGGTATTAAAGGTGTAGAGATTAATAGAATGGCCAAAATTGTGAATCGCAAGACTGAACGCAAAGAGAGAAAAAAAATTTAATTGGAAGGTTAATAACAAGATTCATAAAAAAAATTACCATACGTGCATTTTGAAAATCATTGAGTTATTATAATAGAAACATAATTTCGGTTAATGAAAAATAAAGTGTTCGAGATCTAATATTCAATGGACCATTTCATATAATCATTCCAGTAAAAATATTACTGTTTACATTTAAGAGCTTTTGAGCAATATCTGAAGACAGTATTAAAAAACACTACTAAGCTAAGTTCAATTTGGAGTGAAAATTGGGGGGGGGGCAATCAATGCAACTCTTTTTCTGAACTTTTAACTTTGAATTATACTTCTTATCGAATTGTTCCTATTAATATTTTTTAAATTTGATAAGAACAATTACTAAAATAAATTTAGTTGTGAATTCGAATGAGATAATGACTCTAACCCGATTTACGACATAGAAAGCAATGTTTAATCTGTGTAAAATGTTTATATCTAATTAAAATATTTGGTAATGCTATAATAAGAAATTAATCAACGACACCTACAACAATCTTCATCGATAAAAAAAATTCATGGTCAAAACAAAAAAATTTCACGATAAAACGAGAATTAAGATAATTTTGAGCAAAATAATTAAATATGATAACTATGTGAATTGTTTATCCAGTATTTGCATTTCGAAATTTACCTATTTAAAAATAGCGCGAGAGAAAAGAACTGATTTTAGAGCAAATTATACAATGGGAAGGTTTCGAAATATTCCAACTATATAGCATTCCATCTAAATAACAGGTTACATTTGTGAGCAATGATATGAAAGTTAAAAGCTGATTTTGGAAGTAAGATTTCTGAAATACTTTAATGATATAAAAATAAAAACGGCAATAGCTTGTAAGACATCCAACAAATCAAAATGTAATAACAAAATCCCCCTTCCAATTCACTTATAAGCTCCTCAAAATATCGTTTTCGCTATTTGAAAAAAAACACACAATCAATCGGTATACAGGTACGAATTGATTTTTCTCGTCTCTTTATTAGATAATGTATAATCTTGTTACAGTCCGTGAGGTGTACCGGAAGCCAAATAAGTCGAAGGAATGGAAACATATGAAAAAAGAACAGAACCCCATCAAAAATAAAATTTTCTAGCGTTGAAAACGTTTCCAAGCAGGAAAACAGAATTTTTCTTGACATACAAAGGTACCTGAAAACGTCGCAAACGTAGTGCGCTATTCTAGGTTCATAGATAATTTAACTTTTTTATTCAACTGGAATGCATGTTAAACATCCATTCAGAAAAATATTCATTACTTATCTTACACATGAAAATAATTCTATTATAGGGGCATAATAACCAACTCCCATGACATCAGTATCAGTAACAAGATTAGTGCTAAGCAGATATTGAATTTCGGTCCTATTCGGAAAGATTTTTTTAAACTGTTATTCGATATTTTCATATTCAGTGAAATCCTTAGGCTAAAATGTATTCTTTTGATATCAACAGAGGAAATTTATTTACGAGATAAATGATTGAAAATAAAAAAATAAATATGTAACAGAATTAAATATAATGAACATAAAATAGCTTATTGAAACACCAAAATACCAAGCACCAATCTTATAAAGGCCGAAGAGATATAATATCAGGATGAAAAAATTTTAATGCCCAGCGTGCGCAATTTTTCCAACTCCATGAATTTCTGAATCAATTTTAGCTGAAGGGAAAACAAAACAACAAAAAAAAAACATGTTCACTATTTTTCATTTTAAGAGTTTATTAAGTCTTAATCACTTATTTAAATTGTGTTGATATTATAAAGTATCTTTTGCCATCTGCATTTTTATCCTGTTTTTACTGTGATACGGCTTTTAACTTTTGTTAGGTGCAGCATAGTCAAAATTTTAAGGCTCCTGCACTAAGAAAAACCAAGCGAAATGAAAACTAACAGAGCAAATAAAATATTAAAACCGCGATGTAACAATATTTCCAATGTCTCTGGTCAAATCTAGTTAGTAAGGGCAGCATATTACCACGCATTAAGTATAGTTATCGGCCAAGCAATTGACCTAACACACTTTTTTAGAGTTATTAATGCCACAATCAGATAGACAGTACTAGCACATTACATCCACTTATTTCAGTTTGTATAGTACGCATAGCATTGCAGATGTAATACATACAAATTTACAATGATATTTCACAAGGACATTTCCCTTCCTAATATGCACTCTTATATCAAAACACCCTGTAAACTCACGTTTAAGATAAATAGGGCATCATACATGAATTCGGAGATAATGAACTTTTATATAGTACAATTTTTAAAATACTTTGAAACAAATACACATGAAGAAGTAAAAATATTCAGAATTATGAGGTTTTCCTTCCAGGTACGAGAAATCCCCAAAAAATAGAATAATAAAGGTAGGAAGATTATATGTTACAGCATTTAAGCTGATTCGGGAAGGATTTCTAATATCGTTATCTTATATAGTCTGTAATCCGATCAAATACAGAGATATAAATGTAATACGTCTCCCAAATTACATACAAATATTGGAAATAATTATAAATTCTATATTAATGAAATATAAGCTCAGCTCAAAATTGGCTTTAAATTTTTACTGATTTTAATAAATTCATGTAATTCCTTCCTTCCTCTCAGACTTTCTACGGGAAATCTAAAGAGTTAAGTTCGCAGTGCTCGTTAACTTATTATGCTCTCTCTTATCTTCACCTACAACTAATCTTTAAAAAAAATGCTTCTTTTCTTTATGATTCAGTTTATTTTAACCAGATAACTATCCCAGAAATACGCATCAAAAGTTAGCTTTTTTAAAAATAGGAAAATGAATGAATAATTTCCACATAAATGTTTAGTGTCTAAAAAAGGGATAGAAGAAGAAAAAATACCCAATGATAAACGAATAAATAAAAACAGATATTTTATTTGGCGATTTAAAAGAGTAAACTAGTTTCGATAAAATCAAAAAATAATTAAGATGCGAATTTTTTTACAATTGTCTGATTTCAGATATAGAGGATAATTAATATTATTTTCTCAAATATTATACATATGCTCATATACATACACACTATATATATATATATA